>JAGDQP010010266.1:0-39381 GCA_022664845.1 Lepisma saccharinum
TAAAACTACATAGTTGAAAAATAAATGTAAATTATTTCCAAACACACAGCTAAAATTTCAAGAAAATTATCGTACAAATGTGTTTAACTTAGAAATACTGTCAATATGAAAATGTTACGTACAATTATTACACTCTTGTCTAAAGTATACTTCTCTGTGCCCCTGCTAGTTTCCTCCTTTGCTAGAAGTTGCGTGAATTCTCGACCCCAAGCATTCGTGATCTCTCGGGTGCATTCGGCTGTTCCTCAAATGCTGTCGGCAGACCCATACTAGCGAGGTGAAGAAGAAGAACTGGATCTTCATCTAAGTGGTGACGGAGGTAAGATATGGTAGTTTGAATAGTGCTGGTGGGAGAGTTCGGTCACGGATTGCAGCGAGTGAACATCGAGGCTCTGCGGAAGTGTCTAGTGCGGGAGTGTGGCCCTACGTCTGTGATCCACATACACTACACAACCATACATTTACACATACATACACACATATACATTCCTTCTTTCTTACATTTATCCATTTTCATTCTACACAATTTCCCTCTCCCTCACTTTTCCTTCCGAACTTCTGCCCCATATCCGTCCCAACTCTACCGGATTTGACGATTTACCCAGACTAGACCTTTTTAACTTCTTACCCGATCATGTCATTTTAACATTTTTTTTTTCGCTTATTCCGGGGAACAAGCTAACTCCGGTTGCGAAAAGACTTCATTTAGTACTCTTATTACTTATTCATATTATTACTAATTCACATATTATACTTGTATTGACTGGAAAGAAAGGTGCATTATTTTACCGGTTCCATTTATCTCCTCGTGCCGAGGAGTCTTGAAGAAGAAGAAGAACTGAAGAAGAAGAAGAGGAATCCTTGGAATATTCATGAAGAGAAGGGGATGGGAATTGACAATTGACATTTAAAAATATTTGTACATGTGCATGGAGTGAATCGATACTCTGATAAACAAAGCACAAATGAAGTAACCCTAAACAAAGTTCATCCATGTATGTAACAAATGTTATTGTTGATTATTTCCATGATAAGCCTTTCTCGTGGATTAGTTCGGAAAGTAACCAACGAAGGATTTCATGGCAACGAAGTCTGATCCCTGATCAACATTTTAGAAGAAAGTAGACATTCAGAAGAAGGTAAGATAAATCTTTAGTACCATTAAAGTCCAAGACCAAAAGAAATTCTAAAATTCCATTCAACATCACTCATCGCCGCTGCAGTTTCATCGTTTCGCTTCCGCAAATAGTTAAGGAATTGCACTTACTATACTAGAAGTAGTCTCATGAACTGGGATAAGCGTTACTTTGTCTACCCCAAATTTGAGCCAGGGATGTAACTCGTTTCCATGAAATAAAGCGCTGGCACTTCCATACGCACAACTCGGCAGGTAGCAACAGAAAAACTTATTACTGAAAGCACACTAATAATTCATCAAATACGCACTTCAGTTGATTCAGAGCTGGATATGGTGGCACGCGGCGGAATACTGATGCCTTTTTTGTTTTCTAAGCTTTTGCTGTTTGACAGTGGGTTAGGTTTGTAAAGTAAGATTCTGTTACTCCCCTATGGCGGAAGCTCCTATAGTCTCACGTATATCTACGTCTTTTACCCGTATTTCACTGATTTATGACTAAAACATATTCTAATTTGCGTTTCAACACTTCTACGCAATTTTACTTATATATATATATATATAAAGATATGGGAAAGATAACCCCGGGATTGAGTTTGAACTAGCCATGGGCGTTAAGCAAAATTTAAGATGACTTGCTAACCTTGTCTAACCTAACCTTTACTGTTTAGAGCAATCGGGGGAATATCTAAAATACAGTCGCACACTCCACACCATACATCAAGTAGCGAGTTAACTTTGCTTTGCGGACGCCGCAAAATTTACAGTAGAAGTACATTATTTCCAACGTGTGTCGAATAAAAGTAAGAGCCAAAGTGCGTGGGACTGTTTTGCCTGTTCCGCGTTTGGGGGGTGAGCACATGAAGTAATTGTACATTGCGTAGGCTTGTATGAAATATATATAATCTAAACGTGTCTGACAAGTATTAATAAAAGACCCAAAAAGAGAAACAATCCAACTTCACTTTGTGGCCCGCAGCTTCCGCCGGGTATTGGGCCATATGAACGCTCTACACAACTAATTTCTTTGCAAATAAGGGTCACAGGAACTTCTTTAAACACGTAGAAATACGCAATCCTGCTGATAACTACCATGTAATGCGAAGCGCCACTTCGTGTTATGAACGGTGCGTATTTTGCTAAAAAGAAAAAAAATTACGGATAGTATTTCAAGCGAGCGAAGATGGTTCAGTTAAAGTAAGTTTAGATTTTTTCAGTATACGTGATGCAGATGACGTTTAACACTTCCACATACACTGTAAATATTAAGTTCCTCTTGTAAATTACATTTTTGTGGGCCTTAAAATAAAGTTAATCCAGAGAAGTCAACACGTTAAACATAGAGAACAAGAATAATTTCGTAGTAAAAGTTTCATAGAGAGTGTGTAGTAAAGTATACCCATATAACGTGTTAGTTACGCGGTAGATTATCGTTTCCTAATATATTGCAAAAGCAATCTGCACCTTTGTATAATCCTACTCCAAGTGTCTGTGTGTGTGTGTAACTATTCTCGAAGAGAAAGACGATTTAGGGATCGAATCCAGCTGCCAGTCGTTTTTACAGATTTTCGTCTGTTTAACCAGGTCAGTCAAGCCATATCTGTATTTATCATCCCTGACACTAAAAGTTATCGTCAAGGAACGTCATCTCTTTGGCTGGGAGGACTTGGTTTGTTCCGGTGTGATAAAAGCGAAATTTTTGTGTGGTCTACCCCTAGCGCAGCTGGACAAACCGCTCGGCGTTTATATTAGTAGCCTACGTGTTTGATGTTAAAGAAACTGCTTACTACAGTGAGCTTCATGAACACCATTATTTTCTTTGGGTATACTTCAGTTTAGCTACTGTCGTACGAGCTTGTACTGTGTTCTTAGAGTTGCATTTTGTTTATACCTTTAAGGAAAAGAGAGAGGGAGAGAGCTGTATGTTACAAAGATGAAGGAACTGGTATTCTTTGAAATGTTCACAATACAATATCATGCCGGAGGGATTGTTTCCCCTATTAAGTAATGTGGAAAGTCATATTTCGTTTTGTATCCTATATTTGTCTTCGTGGTCAAATGAGATATCATAAGCTAACCTACCAAAGGGAAAACGGCCCAGAAATCTACACCTTTTCATTTATATGGGAAACGTGCAAAACTTCTACCCGTTTTGACATCTCACAAGTTAATTGTGTACTGATTTCACCGGTGGCACCGCCAGTGCGTGGACGAGCAGACAGGGACAGCGTATCGTGTTGGTGAAATGGAGACATATAAGTAGCGTATCAGACACTGTTTACTTTTTGAGTTCGATAAAGGCTGTAATATGGCTTCAGCCTCCCGCAACATTCGGTAAGTGTATGGTGAAACGTGCCACTTTATGAAGACACTAGATAGCTTAGAAACGGCACTTGCCATCCTAGCAGAAAAGTCAAATACAAATCCAAACTTGGTAACACGGACACGTTGGGCTGCCTTCGGTCCATTAAAACATACAAACAATCAGACACATACGAGGTCCTTTTTCTGCGCGTACCTTTAAAACTGCCACGAAGATATCTGGAGAAAATGCTTCAGCCACGCTCTGGAAGAAGAAGAAAAATACAGGGCCACACAACATGTAGTAGAGAATGAGATGGAGCGAATTATTATTGAACTTGGTGGTGGGTGAGTGCGACACTGAAGGAAGCTATATGTGTGTGTGTGAGAGAGTGATTTGCGTGTAACAACATTTTTTTCTATTATGGATGCACAACAGAATAATTAGAATCATTACAGACATTTTAGCTGGGTTTATCCACCCTTTATGTATGCGTGGTTTACCAGGTAAAGCAAACAGTATATAGAGCCGATTCAGTATATAGAGCCGATTTTAACAGCTTAAGGCGAATCGTGACGGGCCGAAGTCCAAAGTTAGTAGATAAGCCCATAACAAAATAAAGCTTAATTTTCTTTTCGAAACTGTTATATTGTGCGTTTCAACACTTCTCCACATGTTGAAAAGAATACATTTCTGTTGTAGATTCTATATTTTGTGGGCAGATAAAGTAAATTTTACCTTAGATGCAACCGCTTTCAGAACAAGCAGATAGTGTGTGTTAAAGACAGAGCTGAATTTTATTTGTGGTCTTTAGGCATCTAAGGTTTGGGCCGGGAAGGAAATGAGTTTTTGAGATTTTTTTTTGAAAAGCGTAGTTAGCATGGTGGACAACTAAAAAACGTATACCCCCTATTTAATGAATTAATAATGACACATGGCTTTTCGTAACAATTTAATCGGAAAACTAACAAGGTGGAAACACACTGACGGCTCGACTACCTAATAAGCCTCCATGAGAATGCATTTATTTTCTTTAAAAAAAAGACCCAAGGGTTATAATTAACCATTAATTACACCAATAATTTTCTTTCATATTTTCTGGATAGTAATATTCAAGGAGACAAACTCAAGAAGATACTTTCACTTTTGAGGGGTGTAGAATTCTGTGTCCTCTACGCATTTGGTCCAAATGAATAAAGCAAAACTCCCGACTTCTGTGTGTTCAAATGTACTTTCATAAAGTGTATAACGAACCTTAAGGAAGAGCAAATTAAATTCACTCTATTACTGTAAAGAAGCCTTCTATAGTATACACAAGGGTTATAAAACTGGCGAGATCCTACTGTGTTCCCAATACCCAAATATAGCCTACTATATGCTCACAGAGTACAAGGGTGCTTTACTAAGTAAACACTTTTTTTTTTATTAAATATATTTATGCACTACTTAAGAAAATGTACTGGTGAATGTGAGTTTATTGGCAAAACTTATCTAACCTACAGCTGATATATTTCTTGTAAAATGAGTATAGGTTTATATAATATGAAATATGTACGTAAACATTTATTATGTGAGCATAGAAAATTATATAATCACATCACGTTTCTATTCTATGAACGCGGACATAAATTCATTTTAGGACGCGTGTGAAGTTATTCTAATGTCTTTCATCCTAAAGTTCCAAATGAAGTAGGCTCGTCCCAAACACCTTTTTTAGAAATCACACAATACAAACTTCGCATGTCATTAACGCATGCACTGAGAAAAGCGTAGTGCTATCTAACGGCCTTGTTTCAAAAAGATTGTCGATACATGCTAAAGAAAGGCCCACTAGTGAAAGTGTATTTTAAGCAGATCTCCTGTCATATTACAACAAGTAGTATCCAGAAAATTAAAAAGAAATTTATAGTAATTAACAATTACTTACGGCCCTTGTATTTCCTTCGTCCTCTTTTGGAGCATTTTATTATATATTTTTTAATGTTTATACATGATCTTCTCCATATATCACTTAGTAGTCTGCGGCCATATTTTTTTCGTTAACGACTCATCAGCTCTCTCGCTCCCTACCTCACGCTCAAAACGAAGACGTTAGACGCTCGCAAGCTATCGACAAAAACGTTAACGAACGGTCAGGAATATAAATCAAAGGGTCGTTAATGACTGAAGCTCGACGCTCGCATTCTGTCTAACGTAACGTCTGTTCGGGAATCGGCCTCCTGGAGGTCCGGGCCCCCCCCCCCCCCCCCCCCAAATTCAATTTTTTGTGAAATTAGTATATTTTTTGGCAAAATTATATGCACTTTACGTAAATTTCCACCCAGACAGTCCTCGGAACACCCCCCCTTCCCAAACAAACTCCTGGGTACGTGCCTGCTCTCAATTACTGTCTTTACTTTTATTACTATTATATCGCTGCGCTGGGGTTCTTCAAATGGCGGGCTCTGGCCCGCATCCAGACCCCCGAACCTCCACACTTTGATACAAATTTGAATTTATTAATGACCTTTTGGCATCTGTTTCACTAGGGATTTGAGTAGTTATCAAGAGTGATGTGTGAGTATATTATATGTACACACTCCATTAGTTGACATTCCAAAGACAAGCATAGAAGTGTATTGTGAATAGGCCAATGTACGCCTGTCTACTTTTTTAATTGTTTCATACAATTATGGAGTAGTCAATAGTCGTACAGTCTTATTCTTGTTAATCTTGTTTGAATTTATGTATGACTTTAGGTACCTATGGCTTAGGACGAGATAGGGATGGGAAACGAGTCGGCCAGGGCCTAAGTTTATGGTACCATTCCGGCATTAGCCTGATGTAGCTGAGGAAGAACCCTCAGTCAGGATAGTCGCCCGCTGGTATCGAACCCAGGACCTAAATGCGAAGCCAACAGAGCTACGGCCGCTCGGTCTTGGTGCCATGTCTTATTCATAGTCTACTATTTTGACCGCAAAGACCTTTTTATTTCAAAACTGAACTGACTATTGCATAAATTTACAAATGTCGATAAGTACAAATATATATGTACAGGTAAAATCCCGTTCTAACGTTCCCGTCCCGTTTATATATACTATTTTATTTCGTTCTAACAAAAATTCGTTGTCAAGATATTTTAGCTGTAAGTAACAGCGAAGGATTGGTAATCATATTGAATCGGCAGTAAATTACAACAAATTTTATGGTTTCTGAAATTTAAATCATAAATAAACAACCGGTTCTCGTTGTATTTTTGAGCTACATAAAACAGTTATTGCGAATACAGAGAGTAATAAAAAATAAAGAAAAGGATACAAGTGAAAATTTGTTTAATCTTAACAGTAAATTAATATAACTAAATTGTACCAGAGAAGGGAATTAATTGTTTGAAAGGCTTCTCCTTTCTTATACGTCGGGCGTTCCATTTGGGACCACAAGTGGAGTAGTTAAAAGTGATGTGTATCGCGTATAAGGCAAATAAATACCTAATCTGTCTTTGTTCGTTATCGCTTCCTCGACTTTTATTATTATTATTAGAAAACCATCCATTATTATCAGAAAACGAGCCTATTGCTTCCTAGAATTGAAAATTGTTTTGTAATCAAGATTTGAATTCTAACCTATTGCTAATTTACGTTAGCTTAGATCTTAATAGCATAGATGCGAATTAGATTACGAATTGGAATCACAGTTATCATCATTAGTAATAATATAATACATAATTCTCTGCTTATTAAACACAACAGTTAATAATAATAATGCATTTTATTGTCATTAAGCTATTCATAGCAATACACAACAATACATAGAAAATGAATCATAAGTTGGAGCTGTATTAGTACATAATAATAAGTTTGTAAAACGATAACAAGATGAAATGAACGCTAATAATAGTAGGCCTATACATAGCAAATAAATACAAGTATAACCTAAGATTACTAAGTACACTGCGCTTCTATTGTACAGTCGAAAAACTCTTGCAAGGAATAAAAAGGTGTTGAAACTAAATATGTTCGTTGGTTCATGTCACAGGCAACTTATTATTCAATTTTATTCCTACGGTTTCATAGCTGTTCAGTGATTTGGACAATCCTTGATATGGGACATTTACATGTTTATTATTCGTAGTATTATAAGAATGCACATCTCTGAGTTATAGATTTGGAAGATGTTTTTTACATGGAGGAGTAGTGTATCAATTTATTCCTGTCATGATCTTAAGACAGTAATAAATCTATACATTAAGACAGTTCTCGTGGGTGTTCCACAACTCATGAAACGAAATTCGAGTCTGCCTCTAATTTTTTCAGTTTTAATAGCCTGTATAATTTCCGCTCGTGGTTAGTTCGAATTTTGAACATAGAATATTGAGTACAAGTCGCGTTTAAATCAGAAATTTTAGGATTTGTGGATGTTCGTGCCATTGGAGTGGAGTAGAGAAGACTGTCATTGCGTATGGAAGATAAAATTATGCTTATTGTATTTTTCTCTTCAATTGATGTTTGGACGACAATCTGGAAAAATGTGTTTTTAGTGTGGAAAACCAGCAAAAGTCAGAGAATATTTTTATTACTGCTCGCTGCACACCCTGGTGAACGTACCATGTGACTGTAATCAGGCCTGGAGCCAATGTTTCTCAATGCACTTCATATCTGATGTGAAATATTTTGAAATCAGAACAGTAAACACTAACATTGATAGTAATAAATTAAAAATATATAAATAATCACGTTCCACGTGGAATCGAATCAGCATGCACCCAGGTTCTGCGTCACAAAACGTCAGCACTGCCAGAAGCATGTTATACAGGAAAAAGAATGTATGGCAAAATCGGCGATTTCGATGCCCCATAAGAAAAAGTTGTTAACGTAAGCACTGCCGTCTGTGCACGTGTGGAAAATTTCATATTCTTAACTCGATGCATTCTCGAGTTGTGGGCCCCTGAAATTGCGTATTTCAGGCCAACTGATACATTCACTGACTGACTCATCTTATTGTTGAGGGCGTTCGCAATAAGCATGAAACATGAATTTTAGACTTGAAGGTGGAGGATGATATGTAGATAAAGTGAAAATTCCGACATTTTGAAAAAATGGCTGCTAAATGTAAACTTTCAAAGAATACACAGCGTAAACGGCTGGAGCTAGAAAAAAAAATTTTGGTATGACGGTACGTCATCACTAGCAGTCTACGAAAAGATTACAAAATGTCCCCAAATCTTGGATCCAAAATGGCGGACCCTAAAAATCCATTTTCCACACCGTATGAACTAGAGATACGAAATTTGGCAGAAACGTGTCAAATCTAAGAGTAGGAAAATGTTACAATCTTTTTGAAAAAGTTGCCGTTTTAGATTCAAAATGGCCGCCCAATTTGATTTTTTAAGTCCTTTAGGCAACTATGGCTCGTGTCATAGCCACTCAAAAACTATTTTCCACACCGTTCGAGCTAGAGAAATGAAATTAGGTATGAAGGTGTACTATCACGAGTAGGTCACGACAGTATTTAAAATGTTGCCATCTTTAATCCAAAATGGATGTCCAAAAACCCATTTTCCAAACCACTGAAGCTAGAAAATGAAATTTGGTATGAATGTGTACCATCATCAGTAGGTTGTTACATTAAATTGGGGCGAAACCCTCCTACAAAGGCGCAGTTCCCCGTGGGGTCTGAGGTCAGCGCCCCCAGCGAAGCGAGTATATATATTATACACGTACAAATAGCTGTGAAATCTGAGCAAAAACACAAGCTGTGCAAAGAGTTCAGCCAAGTTCGTCAGCCCTAAAAAGTAGTGAAATGGAGGATCGATGAGCCAAGTTGGCGACATCATGTACGAGGAACACTGGGAAGTGGCAAGGCTCGTTCTGCGGGTGTTACGTGTCGCCGAAAGAGGTACGGGGGGAATATTTATAAGACGTGCTATTATATACATATTTCATACCCACGGGCGGCTGTACAGGGAAAGTATGGTGAACAATCGAGTTTAACCATTCGCGACGGTGTATAACTTCAGAAATTGATCAAGTATTCCAGTATCGTTAAATATAGAGCTCACTGGACAACGCTCATGCAATCATATAACACGAGAAAAGCAGTGTTGCCAATTTAGCGATTTATTTTGATTACTCATTTAGCTACACAAGATTCTCAGTTTTCTATGGTTTGCATAGGGATTAAGCTACCTTTTGTGACAAGCATGCCTAATTGTAACATTCCTTAGTGGGATAAGAGGTTCTATCGTCTCTATCGAAATTGAATTAGCTCTGGAATATTTAAGCGGAACGAGCATAGCGTAGGGTAGTCCAGTTTGACATGTACGTTGCAAGCAATTCGCCTCGATAGCGGTTTCAAAATGTGTAGTGGATTAAATGATCTATCCCTTAGTGCGTTAAAACTTATTCCCAGTTTTCGTTTGGTACTTGAAGATAATTGCACTATCAGAAATGAACGAATCTGAAGACATTCAGAGGTAAAAGAAAGACGAGAAATCCTGATAATAGTCCAGGAATATTAGGTGAGAAAAAAGGCCCAACCCGGAAAAAATCACACAATCACGAGACTTGGCAGATACGTTCCTTTAGGTCCTTGTAATTAATGTACTAAAGCCCTAAAATCCTAGCTGTTTTTCAGTTTTTAGATTACAACTCTTTAACCATGCTAGTTAGAGAAAAACGTTTCATATCAAAATTGTAGTCGTTAATGTAAGCAACATAAAAGGTTATGTACAATTTTTGTGAAAAATCGATGCGATTTAAGTTATAGCCACATTAATATTATACAGACAACATATTGTAGGTAAAATCAGTTTCGACAACTTCGATGTTGTGAAAAAGGATATTTGAAGGAATTCCGTGGACTAGAGTAATGAATGTCGGAGTGAGTGTAATGACCAGCTGTGCTCATAAACTATTTTTTAAAAAAACTCAAGTAATTTGAGAAGTAGTAGTTTTTCACAAAATATGTACGTAACCTTTTATGCTGCTTACATTATAAGTTACAATTTTTATTTTAGAAGTTCTTCTCTAACTCTGAAACTCAGTCTATGGACTTAACCATCTCTTGCTATGGAGAAGATCAATTAGTTTTCGAGATCCAGATTTAGTGTGCGAGTAGACAGAGACAGGAAAACCCAGTTAAAAGACTTTTGTGGATCTTCCGTAAACCCCACACTTAATAATGTTTTAAAATGTGATTTTTCAGTGTCTTGGGTCTGCAAATCTTTTCTCCCAATGTTGATAGCATTGCAAATATCATTAAATCTAACATGGTAAAGTGACTTTCGTCACTGCTCTCAATATATTAAACAGTTCTTCCAATACAGTAGACAGAGCTTCATCATAAGGTATACCTCTTGATTTTTTGGGCTACCTATCAAGCTCAATCAAAGTAATACCTTGCCTCGACGGCAATCAAATCTACTGTTTTGTTCACCAGAAACGATAATAGTCTCTCTCACGTAACCATGGCTCAATAGTAGAGCGCACACCTCGGGTGCTTGAGGTTCGGTTCAGTCTCTGCTCATGGCATGTGGGCTTTATGGTGGACAAACACCGTGTGATGTTTTTTTTTCGGGGTTCTCCCACTTTCTCCATTCCACCAATGTATCCATCATATCTATCCAATCTGGGCCAAAGTTGCCTATAGGTCATAAAAAAATTAAATTCAGATCAAATAGTATCTCGTATTTTCTTATCTTTATTTGGACAATCCTTCTGGGTCTGGTTTAAGTCAGCTTCGTATTTGGATTTTCAGCAAATTCCTTACATGTTCAGTTGTGAGTTTTGTACTTAAATTTCGCAATTTTCTAGAGGTCGGATCGGATACTGAAAAGAGGATTGTAACCCTTCCTGTACATTTTTTGGACATTGACTGAAGTTCTCCCATCTAACAGCTCATGTTCTCAATTCTCATCTATCTTCTGAATACTTGAATTTACAATTTTCAGTAGTCTAGAAGTTACAGGAACTGTTTCCTCCTCGTACCAAAGGTACACAATACATTTGCCCTCGTCTTCCATTGATTCTCAATTGGAACGGGAAACATAAAAAGTAGCACTCGTAATTTCTCAAATAATTAAAATAAATAAATCTTTTTCATTTCAACATTATTTATTTATTAGAAGTTAGCACGGATACAACAAAAGTCATTTTACACCATTCTTGTAACAAAGTAAAATAACAATAAAAATAATAACAACAAAGAATTATACAATAAGAATTTTATAATAATTATACAATAAGATAAGGAAATAAGATTATTTTTTTTTTTTTTTTTTTTTTAAACATTCATTCTAGAGTCATATAACGTGGCTGTAACTCGAAAAGTATTCGTTTTTCGCAAAATAACATTTTTATGTTGCTTACATAAAGGGTACAATTTTTATTTGAAATTTTTTTCTCTAACTCTCACGGTTAAAGAGTTGTAATCTAAATATTGAAAAAATGGCCACTATTTTCCAATATGGCGGCCATAGCAAAGCTAGGATTTTAGTATATTAATTACAAGGATCTAAAGAACGTATCTGCCAAGTCTTTTGCTTGTGTGATTTTTTCGGGTCAAATTCTAAAATTCCCGGACTATAAATGGAAGATAACAGCAGGAAGAAATGGACACGAATATGTATCGAGAAGTGGAAAAGTAGTGCCTGCGAAGGTGTTGTAAACATAGAGAATTGTTAAATTATCTTGCAACGGAATTAATGAAAAGCCTCAAATATTAGCAGCCACAATAGTGAAGGTTAAGTATCCTAATGGGATTCACAAGTAGTAGCAAGAACACCAGTGAACTGTCTCGGTTGGCACCCAAACAGGTAATTTGTCAACACAAACCGAGTCTGATGTACCTGTAGACCATCCGAAGTCCAGAGACTTCTCGCGATATGCCGACGCAGGTTGTGGGACAACAGAGACCTGTGCAGAGTTGTAGAACTCCACGGGCTAAGTCTACTTTTAGTCCTAAGAAAAGTTCAAAACTTACACGAGCTTTGCCTCTCACGATAAGCATTAAGCGTCTGGCATATGTTCTAACTACTCAGTTAGCTCAGGGAAAGTCTCCACACACAATCGATCAACCAAGTTCATCTCTGACCTCAGACATAATTGAGGACAATCTGATGAATACGGATTGGAATCACGTGGGAAGGAAAGGGAAACCTAAACTTAGAAGGTGATATTTTTCTTGATCTTCATTCCAATAGGATCACCGTGTATTTGAGATGGTTATGTCTTTCAGCTGTTAAGTTTTAACTTATTTTCTGTTAAATTGTGAAGGCCTTCTGATTTTAACCTTGTTATATTAAAGATCATGTATATTTTTAATTTTTGTACTGGTTCTTTAGTCCAGTATTTTGTTTCTGAAAACCTTTTACATCTTCAGTTTTTATACTGTTTTTATTTTCTTAACAGCTATTTTTAGACGTGACAAAGATAAGGGGCTTCCCCGTATCGGGACGGACGTAAGCCAAAGTGTTGATATCGCCCATAAAATTCATTTTATCTTTATCTTGTCCTAATGGGAGAAACGTCAAAGCTTTAAATGTTAGACATATTATCAATTTGTGCCTTCTGTTCATCATACTTTTTATTCGAACTTCGTGGGAGGCATGAATAACATGATATGCCTTATGGATTTCTCTTTACAGGCTTTTGTTCTACATTGTAAACTGGAGTCGCCGGGACTTAGGCGGTAGCACGTCTGACTACGAAGTTCAAATCACGGCCAGGACGCTGGAGACTCTTCTTCAGTGCTCCCATGTGTGGCGCACTCAGCCTCCTATCAGATTCAGTACCAGAGTGTCCTTGGTATTCCTGGACACCTTGGGAGGTAAAGGCGATCGAGCGTGGAGCGCCACCTCCACATCCCCATGCGCCGTCGCACAGGGTATTTCTTTGCCTTTACATTTTACATTGCAAATTACTGTGAGATAAGTGTAGCTGTTAATAGGCCTAATACATCCAACATTTGCAGAGAGTTGCTTCATTATATCACTCATTGAGTACCCTTAACTGTTTTGATGTCTAATGTTGTGCGCTAGGAGAAACAGAAATATTGCAAAGCACTAAATAACTCAGCTTCAAATATTACATTTACTTCGTTATTTCTCTCCTTTTGTTCTTAAACCAATCGAGTAGAGTTTCACTCTTGAAATCCAAACTTTTCCTCCTACTGTTCATCGCATTCAATATCAAACAATCCATTTCTTGACAATAATGGTAAGTGGAAATTCGAATTCGAAAGCATAATAAATTGGTAGGAATATTTCTTTTCTACATAGATTTAAATTGTTTGTTTAATTTTAAAATTGTCTTGAGAAAATAACGGACAGTTTGTATTTTATTCTTTTCAGGCAATGAGACTTGATGTTGAAGAAGTGGTGCCTGTTGCTGTCAGGAAGTGAGTGTTGCTCTGCACAAAATGTGTGACAGTAGTTTCGCAAAGTTAACTTGTTTGGTGTGCGATTATGAAATCCATAGCGGGTACGGCTACGATATATTTGACACACCAATACCAAATAGTGATACGTCACTAGCGAAATCAATTCAGAAAATAATTCGAAAAAATATCCAAACGCTTAGTCTCCAAAGCACTGTTTTATGTGGCAAGTGTTTCTGCTTGGTTGAAGAACTAAAAGATGCCGAAGGGAAGTGTGAAAAAATCCAGAGAGAGATTCTCTCTTGTTTCCTACAGAATTCTAAAAAATATGGATATAAAATCTGTGAACGTACGTATGAAAACGTTGCATGTCAGACTGATATGGAACTGCTTATGGATGCTGCCGTGATGTTGTTGCAGATGAAGAAGCAGTTTGATGATGGACCGTTGGTAGATGTTTCGTGTATTCAGGAAAACGAATGTGAGAAGACTTTGGTAGAACTGTCCGTAGCACAACAGGTTTGTATTGTAGTTGTTTGTGTTCAGTATAAATATTACTGACAAGGAGACCACCCCACATGTTGTACATCAATTGAAAGGGCTCATGGAGTATAGTATAACGCCATAAGATTAGATTCCCCAAATATACTGTATCTACTACAAGTTATGGTCGCTAGAAAACCAGGAGGTTTTCAAGCTCTATTTTGTGTCTTACTCTACCTACGATAAGCGTTATTGATCCTGTGTGTTCCTCATAGCCCAGTAAATCATATGTACCAAATCAAGTGGCGTCACCTGTAAAGCGAGCTGCGGGTACGAAAAGTCATTGGAAAAGCACATCAACTTCTTTAATACTACAAATGTTCATTGCGTACAAATTGTTTCTTGCAAGAAGTTTGCGTAATGTGACAAGTTTTGTGAAAAAGGTAAAGTTTAATTAATGAACGTGATGATAAAGAAAAGTGAATAAAACAACATTAACATAAATATAATAGGAGAACATCCTTCTTCCTCTAATTTCGAGCAATGAGTGATGAATAGAAAGTAAATATCTTTTACAGCTTCAGCATAAAGTTTTAACTACATGTTCGTCAAAATATCTTGGCTTTTCCGATCTGAATGAAAAGCACTCAAAGGTAAAGTTAAAATAATGTAATTCTTTGGATAAATAATTAAAATAACCACTAGCGTGACACACCAATAAGTCCTGAGCCTGCCCCCACGCCATCTGCCCGCGGTTGGTGGAACTGCGTCCACCTGAGTGACGGCTGTGTGGTCAGCACTGCGCGACCTGGCCACGAACAGGCGTATCAGGGCTTTCTAGACCGAGTGTGGTCGTCACGACTTTATTCACGTGACTCCCCAGTTTGCCTCACGACGCTGGGTGGACGGCGGAAATTGAACCCGGGACCACGCAGACATGAGTCCAGTGCTCTAACCATTAGACTATGGAGCCCCTTAAGAACTTTGTTTTAAGTTGCTACTGGTGTTCACTCAATGAAAGGTAACACACATGTAAACAAACCCGCGAGGAATACATGGAATGAAGAACGGTGATCGTAAGAAGAGCAGGACACGCGATAGAGCCTAAAAACCTCCTGGCCCTCTAGTGGCCATAACTTGTAGTAGATAATTTGGGGAATCTAATCTTTTGGCCTTATTCATTGAGTCCTTTCAATTGATATACAACATGTGGGGTGGTGTCTCTTCCCTTCTTCTCCTTGTGAATATTAATTTCTGGAATTCTGAATAACCAATGCCGTAGTGGTAGTGCTAAGTACGAACATTGAGTGTGGAGGCCGGTTGAATTCTTGTGATTCTTGGCACATTCCAGGTGTTTACGAATGAGGTGACTGGGGTATTTAAAGAGGCGAGGAGTATTGAAGTAGGTCATCAGAGGAGCAAATGCGGGTTCTCGGATAGCAGTTTCGTATGCTATGGATGGGAACTAGTGAAGGTAGATTTGATGTGGATGCTCATCAAGTCGAGTCAGGTCGATTTTTCTTCAGCCAGAAACCCACATCTAGGAAATAGTGTTCCCTGGAAAGGTACCAGGTGAATTTGAGGAGAAAGGTGCAGTTGGGAACTGAAGGAATATTTCTAGTCCATAGGTTCAAAAGAAAGTGTCATCGATAGGACGAAGCCAGATGAAAGGTTTGAGAAGGTGTTGTTTCTCCATGCATTCTACGAAAAAGATGGCGTAGGAAGGAATCATGTGGGCACCCTGTTCGTGCCCTTGATTTGCAGGGACTTTTGGTTTTCAAGGGAAAAGCTATTCATCGTAAGGACATATTGAACTATCTGGAGTAGAAATGGTGTGCTGGAATTATGAGGATTGGGGAAAATTTTCCAAGGGCAAGGAGACATGAGCGTGGGAAATATTGGCGTAGAGTGATGTCATGTCAACTGAAATCAAGATATTGTCTGCCGAAAACGAGTCGGAGGTACAGTGTGTTGCTGAGGTGGAGTGGTTGTCATCTTTGGTATAGGAAAAGTGAACCAATACTGAAAACAAGAGGTCTTCCAGGTTTGCCACGTTTATGGACATCGGGGATTGGGTAGAATTTGTAAGTGCTGGGATCGGTGGAACAGAATAGAAATTGTGGATTGTAACCGTTCCACATGCGCTTCAAGCTTTTTGTGTTTTTTATTGAGGAAGGGTGGAATAGGATGCTCCTCAAGGAAGCGGTAACAGGTAGTAGCTAAAAGTTTTTTAAGGACTTCGGATCGGTAGTCAGACTGATTCCTTGTCGCTGCTTTGGTGAATCCTTTATCAACCAGACGGATAATAATAGTGGGATCCGAGAGTGAGCTGAGATTATGTTATGCAATAGTGCGGTTGTGGTGAGAATGGAACGTGCCAGAGAAGGCAAGTTTGGCGGAAATGAAAGTACAGTTCGACAGGATAAGTTGGAGAAAGGTGATAGGGTCTTTACTGGAGGGTGGAAGGAATTCGTCAAGGCTGGGATGTGTTGGAGGTGGTGAGTGGATGTGTCCAGAGAAAAAGGTTACTTCCATATACAGGATGTAGTGCTAGAAAAGATTATGAACTTTCGCCAAAGGTGTGCTCACCAGATGGGGAGAGAGAGATTAAAAAAATGGGGAGGGACTGCTATCATATTTTCAGATATTAGTCCAGTTTCAACATTTTGGGAACTTTTTCCACGGATGCTTTCAGTTTTCTTTAAGGAAAAAAATGTATTCCAGAACTGTTTTCATTTTTAGATACAGGTTGTCTCAAAAGTTACTATTTCAGTAACCGAGAGATTTGTGTGCTCGCTTTCTGTGTTTGTGGTCATGGGTTCAATTCACGGTAGCAACAGAGAGTTGTTGTGATGGTAAAAAGGCTTCATGAAGCAAGCCCATGCCAGTTGTCTGTTATGCTTTAAAATAGTGATTCTAGTTTTAAGGATAGAAACGGTAGAGTTTGTCTTAACATCCGTATTTGATAAAAGAAATCTGAATGATGTTCATACTCAATGATGGTTAGCTACATATTATTTAAGAACTTGGTTTAAAGTTTCTATACACTCAATCAAACACATATTTGAACAAACCCACCTTAGCATTGGAACGAATGTTCTCCCCATGTGTATATAGTTTAGAGATACTACATAACAATCTACTCGTTTTTGCTTCTACTCTCGTATTCTCTCAATCGTTACTGAAACACAATCCTTCCTGTCTGGCATTATTGTACTGTTGTTGTCATTTTCATAGAACTGAAGTAGGCTATCGGTTGTTTTGTTTTTAAACTCAAGTTTCTACTTCAAGTCTTGGTTCTGCAAGCTCTCCTTCAGTTTCAGTTTTCTAGCTTGCTTAAGAAAACGTTGAATTCATGTGCAGTTCTCTCAATGGATCAACTAACAGGTGCGAATAAACGTCTCGAATAGCATTATAGTATGGTAAATAGGTCTGAAAGAGTTAACCATAATCTTTGTTTTATGTTGGAAGAAATTCTCAATGGGTTTTTAAAACGTTTTCCTCCTTCATGCTTTTTTTTTTTTTTTTTCGATTGATAATTATTCACCTGCAGAACTGCAATATTTTTGGACCTTGAAATCACTTCAACGATTTTAGAGGTATATTTTCGTGTTTTAAACGTTAAAAATGTCTACTTCAATTAATTGCATGTTCTGTTGTTGTTGCAGGATATAACCACCAATGCCGTGTATGGTTATAGTGATCTTCGAGATGATGAAGGGCGTTCGGAGGAGGTTAAACCTGAAGCGGTGGACAGTGCGAAGCGATTGGTGTCGTTAGACAAACCAACGGAGAATGAATTGGAGGCTTCATTGTCTGAGAATAAAGATAAAGTGTCGAAGAAGAGTAAGCATGCGTGTGGCGTGTGTGGGAAGCTGTGCAGGCGGCCGTGTGAGCTCAACCAGCACATGCTCTCCCACAGCGGGGCCAAGCCTTACAGCTGTCAGAAATGTGGAAAGTTCTTTTCCACGAAGTCCGGGGCTGAGATCCACTGCCTGAAGCAGCACACGGAGACCACCAGCATCGTGTTTCATGATCCCACAGTGAGTGCGGATAAAACAGTGGATTCCGCAGTGCAGAAGAAACCTAGTTCCGTTGACACAGATGATGATTTTGAGTGGAAGTTAGAGACTCCCAATGTGAATGGTGAAGAAATAACGTCTCCAGAAGCGGACAGTAGTGCAGTGAAAAGTGACAGTGTTAAACAGAAAGCAACAAAAGAGCAAGCTTCCAAGGCGAGGAGCAGGAGGCAATCGAAGGGAGGCCACCATAGATGCCTGTCGTGCGGGAAGGTGTGTCGAACGCCGGGGGAGCTTCGCAGCCACGAGGCCACTCACAGTGCCGAGAAGCCTTTCATTTGCGAGGTGTGTGGTCAGGGCTACAAGCACAAGTACGCTCTGGAGACTCACCTGGCCATTCACAAGGGCGAGAACCCCTTCCGCTGCTCCTTCTGCAACAAAGTGTTCACGCAGAAGGGCGGCCTACAGCGTCACCTGCCCATGCACACGGGGGAGCTTCCGTTCCAGTGCGACCTCTGCGGGAAGCGCTTCGTCCACCACACGAGCTTCCGCGTGCATAAGTTAGTCCATTCAGGGGAGAAGCAGTTCAAGTGCGAGCGCTGCGGGCTGGCGCTTCTGTCGGGCTCGCACCTGAAGCGCCACATGCGCATCCACACAGGCGAGAAGCCGTTCCAGTGCGAGACCTGTCTCAAGAAATTCGCCGAGCGCTACAACCTGTACGCCCACATGCGCACGCACACGGGCACCACCAAGATCTACAAGTGTTCCATCTGTGGACTAGCCTTCGACCGGAAGAACAAGTGCGATGAACACACGTCAACCCACAAGTGGACTCCTCCACCTACAGAGTACGAGTACGCGCAGCCCTCCGTCCCCGACCCGTCACAAGCGCCTACCAACAGTCAGCAACCAGTATGCCTTCCGCCGCCGTCACAGGATATAGTGCAAGTCCAAATCCATGTGAACGAGAATTCCCCTGATCATCAGTGGCATGTGATTTTTGGGAAGCCAGTTGATATCCACGAGGAAGAGAAATTAATTTCGTCATCGGCAACTTCCCATACGTTGTCCATTGATGGAAGAATTGTCAATATGTCACCTTCCAGACAGTGCTTAACTTCATCTAGTAACCAATTACTTACCTTAGAAAACGTGGCTCCCAGACTTCACGTGTACCCAGATACGTCAACGCTTTGATGCTGAACGGAAGTTTCCGCTGGAAGAACTTTCGGTTCATCGATCTCGAATATATCGTGAGAAGATAAAGTAACCTCAAATTCCAGGTTGCTGTTTAAACTTGCGATTAGGTTTTGTGACTGGGACTTCGAAGGTAATGGCTGATGTCATCCTTTGAAATAAGGTGTCAGTATTCCTCATTTTATACTCCTACCTTATATCATTTTCTTTCAGCTACGTGCCTCACTAACGGGAACATTACTAACCAAAACACATTGTTTATGGGCTGTTTTTTTAATTAAAATATAGAGCTTAATTTCAAATGGGATACTAATATTTGAATATCCTTCAGACTTGAATTCTGTCGTACTTTGCGTATACGCAAATCGTTCATACTTGATTTCCGTGTTTCGAGCTAATTACATGACTTTTTTAAGTGGTTATTTAAAGATTCCCATTTCATTGTTTCAGGAACATGAATAATGCAGTTCGGGGTCCCGTGGTTTAGTTTTAGGTGGAAGTTCATGACTGCCATTGTGAATAGTCAGTTCCCTTTTACAGAGTCTTCGGAACAGAATGGCAGTTGTGAATTGTTCTTGTGTAATTAATGCCCATTTAGATCGACGTCTAGGATCAGCTCATTGCATTTACTCGTCTCTTCACACAGAAAAGGAATGGTAGTCTATTTTGTCAACCGGAGAATGAGTAAGAATATCTTCTGTCAGTTTCTAAAATTTCCCGAAAATAAATAACGTAAAGGAACTTTGCACCTTTTTCAATCTTCGTTCCGTCTTAAGAGGAGGAATATCCGTAGCCTTAGCGTACGTGCTCTCCTGCCTGAGGTGGAGTGCAGTAGTGAGAAACAAAAATAAGTTTTCCATCCAACTTAAACACGGAAGTAATCACTGAACGTGGCTGTTTTCTGAATTAAATAGTTTTCTAGATCCTTTTCTCGAGTCTGATATTGTAATTTATTTCAACGTCAAGATTTCACATTCTCCGTAGATTCTAAAAACCTTATTCCACCCCCTGCATTGCCTTTTTCCTTCTTTCATTTTCGTCCTTGTCATCTTCATCGTCGTTTCCTTCTGTTAGAATCGTTCTTCGTACTTCCATCCGACGGCGACGAGATGCCCACACAACTACCGTATACTGTATAAACATTCTTACCCTGTAATTTATGTGCTCACTCCTAAGTCACCTGCCAATGCTTTTCCTTCCCCTTAGTGATTCCCCCCTCTATGACTTGGCCACTTCGTTACCTGCTTTCAGCTGACCGCTCCTTAGCCGCTTTTTCCTCTGCCCGTCTCCACTCCTAGTATGTGAGCACGCCTTTTGCGCAGGGTTACCATCTTTTGTGTGTTAGCTCCCGCACATCTGTCTGTGTCGGCAAATATGTAAGTAACGTTTTTTCTACCTTATTTCATCATTTATATGTATGATAATAGCAGGTAGGAAAAATGTTATTTACGGTATAGAAGATACAGACAGGTGTACGAGCACTTCACACACGCAGAGAGAGAGAAAGAAAGGAAAAAAGATGGCAAAGGCTTGGTCATCTAATGAGGATGAAAAAAAATGAATGATGTGTTGACGAGTGGCCAGTGATTGGATTGTTACTCACGTCCTAAACGAGCTGGTGAGCTTCGAAGGACGGAACCTACAGTTTTTGGTAAAGTGGGCTCCGAACCATTCCGTTCAACATCAAGTGGTTCATATGAATTTCTATCCGTCTGCCACCAGTTTCAGCACATAACCTTGTATCATCCCCCCTGATACAAGTAATGCGTTAGTCAGTTGTTTCATATTTGATGCGTCGTCCAGCAGGTGGCACACCCCAACACTTTTTTTTTATTTTTATTTTTTTTTAAATGAAATGCAGTTCACGTAAGTATCCTGAACCTTTTGATTTTGATTTTACCCTTCCTTTGCCTTAATGATGATAATATAAAATGGTGAAACACGGTTAGTAGTGTCTGTAGGGCATACTGGCACGAGTGTGCAGATATTGTACACAAAAGTAAAAAGGATGGTAATCTCATGGTCACAGCAATGAATAGAAGAGAGAGAAGTGGCTATCCTGGCATTCTGAAAGCTAGCTGACAGAGTGGGCAAGTCATGAAGGCGGAAGAACCATTAAATTAGAGTTAGAAAGATGACGGGAGTGGGGGGAAAGGTAAGTGGGAGTCGTAGAGAGACATCTTGTTGGAGATAGGATGGAAGCCAATAGAATAATAATAATAGAAATAAAACCAAAAAGAATTTGATAAAGTAAGTCGAGGGTAAAGGAAGAAGAAAAGACTGAGGGAAGTTATGGCCGGGTTCATGTCTGGCTGAGAGGATAGCAATATAGTCTGTTCCCAACTGGCAGGGATTCATGATTGACAGTTCTCAGGATACTGACGCAGAACGTGTGGCAAGTAGCGATGGTTGTTAACGCGAATGTTTTGTAGCGAAGAAAGAGAGAGAGCATTGACAGCATAAAAGTGTTGGAGGAGATGCAGCTGCAGGGCTCTCGGAACGAATATATCTTGTGAGGGATAAATGCTCGGAGGTCAAACTGAGATCCAAATTAGGACAGATTCTGCAGCTGGATTTTTTGCACGTAAAGTTCCTGCCATACCTTAGCGACCATTTTTCCTCTTGCTGGACTGCGATAGAGTATTTTGAGGGATGAGGGAAAAGCTCTTTCTGTCCCAGTCAGGATGAAATGCGTTAGTTTGAAGTACCTCCAATTATATACACGACCGGTTTTTACCGGAATGGAATTATTTCATAAGAGCAATAAATTACAATCCTCTTTAAGCCGACAACGACCACCAATTTTGATCAGAAAACTCTGTTCTTACCCTTTTTAAGACGACCATTTTACAGCGATTGTACGAATGGTTGGTTCTATGCATTTTATAGGCAAAGCGAATGACCTCAGATGGCGTTGCAGGTGGTGGCCAACTCTGTAAACAACGTGTACTTCCCTGGCGCATCTGCACGAGTAATCTTACACCGAAGACCGCTCTTCTTTGGCAAATTCCCTTCTAGCGAAATAAGGCGAGTACATCTGTGTACAAAGGTGCCATGCCCAGAAATGAGTGGGTGTTTGCCAGAGCCAAAAGAAACAACTTGCGAGCAGAATGAAAACTTACGAAACTGTTGTTATTAAAAATGAAAACACTGGGGCAGGCACAAATATCCGATTTTTCGAAAAGGAATAAACAGAGTAAGAGGAATTTTTTTTCTATCTTTGTAAGAATGTACAAAACTAAATCGCATGTTTCTTGTATTCTAATTTGCATTCTCTTTCAAAAGTAGTACAGAAATGAGTGCAAGTAGGTTACATTACAAAAATATTTAAAAATGCAACTTTTTCGTTATCACACCCTTTTTAAGACCACCACTTTCTGGTTACAAATGTTAGTGGTCGGCTTACAGAGATTTTACTCGTAACTTGTAAGGTTTCCATTTACTTTATAATTTTGTATATATTTGACCTGCCGCATGGGAAGTTAAATTAGCAAAAGAATACAAATTGTACGTTAGATGAAGCAGAGGAAACTTGTGATAACGTTCGACCTCCGTTGTACTAACTGAAACCAAGGATTAATAGTATCGTAGTCTTGATGCATTTAAAGGTCGCCCGAGAATAACCAATACAAATCGTTGAGTAGGCCAGAGTTTCCAATATGTCCTCATTTGCCATTACAAAGATGGCTGTAAATATGCGAAGACTTCAGAAATATGTGCAACCGATTATATTGACTCCTTGTCATGTTGTATGTTGTTAACCGCCACTTTGCATCCTGTTTCCGGTATCCTTCTGTGTTGTCTTGTTTCTCACTATTTACTGTTAATAATGCAATACTGCTCTTATCAATAACTCACTTGGCTTAGCGGTGATTGCAACAGATTTTTTTTTTCTTGTGTTGTACCAGCAGTCACAAATATGCAGAAGGAAATACAGAAGTTACAGAACGTAATCATAATTTATGGTGGAAAGTACAAATCGCCTGGGAGTGGAATAATTTAGCGAAGTGATTGTAAACAGAAAAGAGAATAGACTTGTCTATAGTAAATACTAAATATGTGTATATAAACATTTATTTTTGTAGCTAAATACTGTGCTGTATGGACTTGATACTTATTATGAGTAGTTGAATGAAACGTTATCTTGTTACGATTACTAGACTGTATATTGTGTGTTAAAGTGAAGCCTGCAGGGGAAAATGGAGGTAAGTCACAGTTTTACACAACAGTAAGGGTAGTGTGGAAACCAATACCTTCTCTGGAGACGAAACACTTTCAATATGAAATTACTCCGTGATTAGTCGCCGCCTAGCAATTAAATCCACATAAACTACAACTGTCAGGCTATACAAATGCGATCTTAATTCGTTTTTGCCCATTTTCTGACTTCCCTCCCTTTTCACCTGCAGTCTTTAATTGTTGAACTGTTGTTCTAGATGATGGTTATGGAACTATGTAATTAAGATATCCATATTGTTAGCATTTGTTAAAATATTTTTATGCACTCTGTAGGCGGTAGTGCCTTAAATTTAAACGACTCAATCAAGATTTGAGTGGTTAAACGACTCAACTTTCTATTAAACCTTTTTTATTTATTTCATAAACCATCGTCATTTCATAAACCTCAAAGCATGTTGACCATTGGGATCACCAGATAGTACAATTAAAAGCAAGCACTAAAAAGGGTGAAGAAACACCTTGAAAATATATAAACCTCTGTTCACAACCTTACGAATCGACTGGGTAGAAATGCGCAACTTCATCTGAGTTGTAAACCTCGATTACTGTGAATGTTCTCTAACTATCATCGTATTTTGGGATGGTATTCAACATTTATTTGATAGATTACGAGACAATCGTCCACGTAACGAATACACTCAACAGAACTCAGAAGAAACATCCGCAAAGTGATACACACCGATTTCGACGGAACTTGGCAGATAGAATCTAAACATAAAATAAATGAATAAGTGTCTTTTCTTATCTGCGGAAAAACTGTTTGAGTGGGTAACCCCCCCCTCGCACATCTATAGTAAACATAAAATAAGCGAATACATGTTTTTTTTCTTTTCTGTGAAAAAAATGGTCTGAAGAGCGTCATGTTGTCAAGAAAAAAGAATATTTCGCAAGAATGCAAAACATAACCAAGATTCGTGTAAACACGATGGTGATAAAAATTGTCACATACATAGTACATATAAAATTAAGAAATATCTTTTTCCTGTGGTCGAATGTTTTGAAGGGGCATTATCTCCGTTGTTGCAAAGTATGCAAAATCTCCGTTCCTACAACTATATTTTGAACTACCATGTTTGACATGAAACGACACGTGCCATCACATGATCTGAAGTTGACCACAGTACAGTATCTACAGGAGATATTCCAGAAGTCAGTTTTCATCATTTTCTTATTTTGTTTTCTGCTTTACTTTTATTAGGCTGAGGTACACGTAAAATTTCCTTCAAGAACTGCAAAACTTTTTTTTTTCTTTTTTTTTTTAATTATTATTCATTTAAGTAACATTGTAAAGATCATCTTTTTCCTTTGCGAAGTTCACTTTCGTTATTTAAAATGGATGTGTTTTCGGTTTCCTGGAAATTTACAAAATTGACAGGCTCTTCAATTCTGTGTTTATCTACTCTGTATGTATGGTTAGGTAATATTCGTTCGTACTTTTCAGTACCCGTCTGAAATATGTACATATCGATGGATAGGGAATTCTCTCCCTTGGAACAATTTTCCCGCAGAAGAGAAAAATCACGTACTCGCTTATTTTTTGTGTAGTATATATTTTCGAAGTTTAGTTACAACGGTGCTTCCACTAATTTAGTTCTGGGCAAAATAGGACGTTTACTTGACAAAATGCTTGGAGGGGCGTCTTGCCCCTCAAACCATTTTTTCCGCAGAAAAGAAAAAAAAACATTCGCTTTTTTATGTCTACTATGTATTCATTGCCGCCTGAAATATATTTCAGGGGTGGGATTCACTCCCTCAAACAGTTTTTTTTTCGCAGAAAAGAAAAAACATTCGTTTATTTTATGGGTAGTTTCTTTCTGCGTAGTTTGTCGGATGTTCCTTGTCAGGGTTTGACAAACTATAAGTTTCGATGGGATTCTTATCAACGTTAACTAAAATTGGTGCCAGCGGACTTAGCATTGCTAGTCCATATTTTCGGATTTTGACTTTATTTTGGAACTGAAAAATGTTTGTGGAAATGTATATGCTAATCAAACTGGTGACTTACTCGATTTATAGTGAGAAAAAATATTTTTGGCCAAATACACCCTTGTACAGGTGAAAGGAAGTTCAAGTTGTCCCGAATTATACAGAAGTGCATCAATGGAAGCAGTTTTCGTACAAACATATTTGCACTGTAACATCATAACTATCAGTCGCTTTTTCAACTTTATGTGAGATATTGAGCCAAAAAAATATGCTGGATGTTTTAACCCTGACTGTGCGTAAGAGAAAATTCTTGTTTATGTATCTTCGGAAGCATGTAAATTATTGTTTCTTGATGCCTTTAAATTCAGAGAAACCTGATGTAGCCTGTTTTACCTGCTTTTCAACCAGATGAAATTTCTTGAGGGATTTTGGCCCTGTTCAGTAAGAAATCGCTAGTCAGTAGATAATCGTACGACTAGTTAGTATTGTGTTAACGCCGTACCAACTTCTGCTGTTCAGGAACGGAAGCTACTAACTTCGTCGCTTGTTTAACTCGCGATTAGTTAGTAACTTGCCTGGTGATCAAAATCACTTTACAACGCTGTCCAAACAGAGTGCGCATGCGTAGTTGTGACTTGCAGACTACAGA
This sequence comes from Lepisma saccharinum, assembly GCA_022664845.1. Lineage (NCBI taxonomy): Eukaryota > Metazoa > Arthropoda > Insecta > Zygentoma > Lepismatidae > Lepisma > Lepisma saccharinum. Next base: position 26,304 of record JAGDQP010010266.1, read on the forward strand.
AAGAAAGAAACAAATGAATGCCTTCCTCTGCTCTGTCTTTGTGTGATATTTGAAAGCTTGTCAAAACGTCTTTTTTGCATCTCTGCTTTCCCATATTCAGTCGATAGTTCTAACGAAAACGTAATTCAAAGAATGTAGTTTCTTAACCCTCCATTTGTGCATTAGAAATGTGTGGGAAGGAACACATTCCCGGTCTTTATTCATTCCCATTCAGAATCACGCTTTATGTTGGTCTTCGTAATGCAAGAAATTTAGGATGTACTTAAGCATACGCTTTCCAGAGAGTATAAAAATACTTTTCTGGGCAAAGAGTAGTGTTCGATTTGGAGTGGCTTAGCTGGTATTTCAGTCTCTGTAAAACATCTGCCCCGACTCTAATTTCCGAAATATCTTCACAGTTCGGGATTTCTGAAAAATTCTTCTTGTGGAAACTGCGCAAATAGAACACTGGATACCTAGCTGCCGTAGCTCAGTGGCAGAGCGTTGGCGTAGCCTCCGGGAGGTCGTGCGTTCGATTTCAGCGGCTGACCATCCTGACAGATCTTTCCCGTGATTTTCCTCAGTCACATCAGGCAAATGTCAGGATGGCAATTTCAACATAGGCCCTAGCCGACACCTTCGAATATCCTTTCCCCTCCCCCTATCCCACCCTGAGCCTAAAGGCCATAAATGAAAATTCAATTACATTCTAACACTGATGTTATAATTGATTTGGAACTTTTTCGTGCAAGTAATAGTATTAAACTAGAATCCCATCCCATACAATTTTAAATCTTAGAGATTGTGTACGCAAAGGAAGGTTAACGGGGAAACGAAATGTTAAACTTATATTAGCTTATTCTGCTATATGGCGTTACATGTACCCTCAATAGTATTTTACAATTTCGGATGCGTTCAATGGAGAAAATGGTGCAACATCAAGAAAGGGCATGAGTGAAAGGTCACATTGTTCAAGGGCGTATGTGTGTCCTTGTACGCGCATAACCCATTGATTTTGCACCACATCGAGGATTGCACGAATCTGAAATATTGATAAGGTTCAGGTTAGATTAACCTGCTGTTGAACCATATTTTGCCATATGTGCCACATTCCCTTACAATAGACGCAGCAGCCTCTATAAACGCATATCGACAGCCAACAATCCAAAAAGTTTTACAAAAAACCATGTCATTATTAATTTCTTAAATACGCGCTGGAGTTGATCAACAGATACAAACATGGCAGCATAAGGAAACACTAGTGGCGTCACTTCGTGTTATAAACTTTGCTTATGTTGTTACAAAATTTGCGGAAATAATGTCAAGAAAGAGAGAAAAGGGGCTAGTTTGTCCGGTTAATATTCTTTCATTATACGCGATGAAGATGGAACACTCCATGTGCCCGCCCATGACGCGGAAGCAACTACATAGTAGAACGAACTTTTAGCTTTACTCTCATTTCACGCTGTATGATTCGAAATCTATAGGGTGATCTTACCAGTAATGGGCCAAGCGCCAGTTGTTGATGAATGAGGTAAATAAACTGTAATAATACAGTTTATTTTGGATACAGTAGTAAACAAATTACGTTCTATACTTCCGTAAGGTTTAATAATGTGGTTCCCCCGAACGCTGTGGAACCAGGAAATTCATTGTCCCCTGAAAATCATGTAAAATGTATAAAGTTTCTTTGGAAGAGAGCAGAGCGCACAAAAACAGGACTGGGTTACAACTAATAAAGATATCCGTGAATATCTAGGAGAAGGTACAGTGGAATAATTATTTTATTCCTTCGTTGTTCAAGAAACAATCCACACCGGAATAATTGTAGTTCACAATTGGATACTACAACTGGTCAACTACTGGTGCAACTACACCTTCAGCAACGTATTTGTGTATTGTCTTGTCAAATAAAACAAATGCGAGATGCACTGTCTCACGTTTTGTTTCGTAGAAATTTTCTGTTATTATATAAACTTGTTTACACTTCAAATTTTCCTTATTTGGTCAACCATTGGAACGGTCACCTTATTTTGCGTTTTAATACTTCTACACACTTAGAAATTTTACATATTTGGCTAACCTGAACTGAACTTAAATGCAATTATGAATATTGGAAGTTATATAACGCCATACAATGCAACAGAAGTAGCTAATAATAAAAAGAATTACCGTGCTAAAAATTGAACATGCTACGGCTAAGTCAATATTGTTTACAAAGCTTTATATTCACATTAAAATGCGCACATCTCGTTATTATTAGTCTTATAATTATTCATGACAGATCAACACAAATTTATTCATGTCAAACTATAGCCACGCAGAAAATCAGTATCCGCCATGTTTAAAAATAATACAGCGTAAAACTAGGGGGACACCTTGTTTAAGATCGAACTAGTAGGTGACTAAGTTTGCACGCTACTAGCGCGCTAAGTTCGTTTGTGAATACAATCTAGCCAGTCTGTGTTAGTCACTCGCCTAGTGCAGCGCTAGTCGCCCGATTAAACGTTTCTGAATATGGCTGTTGATGTTTAAGCCTAAGACGAAGCTGCGTTTTCGCAAAGAAAGTCTGACTTGTATGAAACTGATTTCTTAACTGAACAGTGAATTGCATGCTAATTTAAAGCTTTATTGAAACAACGTTCAAATTTGTTTTGAAGTTTATGACAAGTAAGATTAAGCTTTCACCGCTAAGAGCAAATGCAAATCACATAGGCTTAATTAAACATAAGGTTAGATCACTTCTGGCTTCCTGATCCTAAAGTTCTCATTTCTCTCTCTTCTCTCTCTCTCTCTCTCTCTCTGGGATCAGAGAGAGAGAATGAGAACTTTAGGATCAGGAAGCCCCAAGTGATCTAACCTTATGTTTAACTAAGCCTATGTGATTTGCATTTTCTCTTAGCGGTGAAAACTGTGTGTACATGAGTTTGAATGCAGCCATCGAGGGTGTATTAAGATATTTGCAATTACAGAAGAACTTATTGAGGTGAGGGACCATTTTTTTTTTTTTTTTAGAATTGGCTTATATGTCACCTTGGACGCCTAAGGTCTCCAAAGTGGTGATAGAGGTTTCTAGAATGTCAATACGCAACATGTCACGACAATTAACTGAAGGACACACACACAAATGTATTATTCAATTTTAAGCATATAGATTTTGATAATTAACAAACTGGTACATAAAATGTAAGTTTCCCTACACTCGTAATATTTTAATCCACTTTTATCTCTTGCCATTAATGTTACATTTCCCTTAATCAACTCATCAAATTCCTGAAACTAGGATCAAAATCAAGTGGAATGAAGAAATTAAAATCAAAATAAAATGTGTTATTTTAGCAAAGTGTGAGCATTTATTGCTGTTGACCTTCCATTTGTTTTTAAGGATTGAACAGACTCTCTCAACAAATGCGTTTGAGCCAGGAATGCTCATAACATAAGATAGGTATGACATCGATATATTTGAAACAGCATCTAAATTAAATGTAGAGGATAAATAATCCATTTTGAGCTCAGATCATAGTTTTGATTATTACATCCATCATCACGTAATTCATTCTTATGGGAAGAAAATTGTTCTTCAGTATCCAAATTAATCTCAGGGAATCCTTTTCTTCAAAACAAGAAAATTCAGTTTCTTTAAAATATTAGAATCACTGAAATCATAGAATAAGATCGGTGATGCTGATGGAAGCATGTAAGGCGGCCAACTAATATAAGAAAGTTAAATATCGCAGAATCGATTGATGTGCTTAATCAGTAAATGTATGGTTGTAATCACGGCAACAGCGAAATGTTTAAATATGGGAAAAGGCGTCCAGCACGCTGTTACAACGGGAAAGCATTTCTCACCTTAAAATCTGGGAAATTCCATTTAATACGCGACACCCGGCAACCCTAGGTGATAGGCACAAAGGCCAATTTTGGCGTAGTGATCCCACCATAAGAGGTTTTGAGCTATAGAAATCGGAGATCCGTCACGTCCTGATTTTTTTATTCTTCTATTGTAAACATGAGTCAAAGTCTTAGGCTATAAACATCTGAGATCCCGTGTAGCATGTACACTGAAAATATTTATGGCTGACACCTTTGACGCTTAAGATCTCCGAGGAGGTCATAGTCACAGGCCCCAAACTCGGCATAGTAATCCCACTTGAGTTTTTGCATAGAAATTTGAGGTCACGTGTTGAGTATACACTAAAAACTTGTGTTAGAAATGGAGGTTGTTCATGTCCTTCAGTTTGCATTTCTATTCTCAGTTGTTAACAGTGGAGTCCAAAACAAAGCAGCTTTCCGTGATGCCGCTGTACCACTAAGACTAGCAACAACACCAGTTCAAACTCGCATGGTTCAGTCACCACTTTCAGGAAGCTTTCGTATGACAAAGCGAGACTTTTTCATCAGTTTTAAAGAGTATGGAACTCATCCCATTGTTCTAATCTTGTTTCACTGGTTGTCAAGATATTCACACTAAGAAAAGAACAATATAAAATATTTAGACAGTTTGTCCAAAGCCAAATGACACATTCGGTCAAAGAAACTCGTAACATACTATCCAAGAAACAAGCTCTTAACACTGACAGAAGTAATTAGAGCATCATCATTTCATTAATAAGTCATGGCAACTCTGTAACAATGTAAACAGCATGTCTTAAGTTTAAGTACTTTACTTTGAATAACTTTTCTATTTTTGACTTTCTTTCTTTACTTTCTTCTGTAATCTCTTAAATATTTGTGTATGAATGAATGTAGTTACTTCATCCATGGTGCACTCGACCGGGAACTTTTATAAGCAAAAGTCTATTTTCAAATGCTGTACTTACTTCTTTGTGTAGTCTTCGTTTGAAAAAAAAAAAAAACTGCCTTATTCACAAAGTACTTTTCCATCTAAAAGGTGAGACCATCTTCAGGTGTCACAGAATATTTTTTAATACGTATATGTATGTTGAAATGACTGTAAAATGAAATGGTTTTCCAATAGTTTGTAAAAGTGTATTGTGTTGAGATAACTTACATGTTGGAAGTTTCTTATTTAACTATTTGGAGTGTAGCCAGATCATGTTTTTTATTTAAATTTCATTAAACATTACCTACTGAATTTTTTGGAAACTTTTTACATATGATTGTGTAAGTTTTCAAATTATATATGTCTTTGCGTTGTTATTAGTTTCTAATGCAGGGAGTCGCCGTGGCTCAGGTGGTATCGCGTGTGACTACGAATCAGGCGGCCAGGGTTTAAATCCCGGTCAGGGCGCTGTAGAATTTTCTCCCAGTGTTCCCATGCCTGGCGCTCTGAGGTACATTCAGCTTCCTATCAAATTAAGTATCATTGCTTTCTTGGTGTTCCTGTTCACCTTGAGAGGTGAAGGTTGTGGAGCGTGGGACTGACCACCCCACCTCAGTTCGTGCCGTAGTTCGAGAATATGTGGAGCGTTACCACCACATCTCCCATGCGCCGTTCAGGGCGCGTGCGTATCGCACAGTGGCTATCTTGACCTTTACCTTATTAGTTTCTAATGCTAATGTGAATTGTGTGCAATAAGTGAAATACCTTTGTTGTTGTTTGCATTTCACAAGTATTTCCTCAATGGAGCCTAAGCTTTATGTAGATTTCGCTTATCCATATTCAATTCCGGAGTCTTTGAAATTATGGAGTACTCCTCAATGACATTTCGGTCGGTGTTATTTTTATAGTTACGAATTACTCTTGTTGGCGCCGATACATACTGGATTTTCCGTATCACTCCGGAATTGAAAAAAAAAAAGGCCGATCTACACAAATCGTTTCATTGAGGAAATACGGAAACAGAAATAATAACGTAGGTCCATTTTTAGAATTTCGCTTATGAGACACAATTCACAAACTAATAAAACACTTCGAACATAGCTGTACCTCAGTCATCAGGAATATAGAATTTCAATATGTGAATATTCTCCCTTCGTAACCTAGGAACGTCTTTTGGCGCCGTCAAAGTTTCATTTTAATATGAAATGCTGATGTTGATTGTGGATTATGTGATTTTCGTGTGCATGTATAAGACAAGAAAATTGTTCTTATATGTGTAGATTTTGTCACTGCCGTCAGATATAGATACTGAAATTTTTGTATTCCATTTATTTTCATTGAAGTAATAATGAACTTGACCACTTGTCATTCACCAATATGTATTTGTTTTTGGTATGCGTCGTCGGTTCAATCCCTGCTCATGCCATGTGAGCTTTGTGGTGAACAAACGCCGTGTGCATGCGTCTTCTCGGGGTTCTCCCACATTCTTCATTCCACCAATTCGTACCATCCGGCCTGAGCCAAAGTTCCGTAAAGGCCTTAAAAACTAACTTGAAAATTTAAAATAACGCTTCGTTGGCGTCAGAAAAAGAGAAAAGCTTTGCGTATTGAAATTCTACATTTCTGAGGACTGAGTTCGATTAATATACTGGTCTTCTATGCGTAACCAGTCTAATCACCATGTTTTTCTTTAATGTAACAAATAATATTTTAATATATTTTTTTAAATACACATATACATTTACACATCTTCCCTGCATGCGTTAAACCATGTTTATAATTTGATAGGTTACACAGAATCATACTTAAAAATTCAGCAGATGTCTTAGGTAAGTTTAATGAAATTTAGATCAACATTTATGATCGGGCCACACTTCAAGACAGTTGAATACGAAATTTCCAACATGTAAGTTACATCACAACACAATACACTCTTACAAAATATTGTGTAAAACACTTCTTTTTACAGTAGATTCTACATACATACACATATATTTTTTTTTTCTTTAAATTTCAGACCTGAAGATGGGGAGAGCGAAAAGTACTTCGTGAATAAAGTTTTTTTTTTTTTCAAACAAGGTGTACAAAAAAGAAGTATATTACAGTGTGAGTCCTTCGAAATAAATAATGGCATTACTTTATTCACTGTGCCATGCTTTTACCGAAGGTGATAACAGACAGCGTGGAGAAGTGTTGACAATCGGACACTGTGGAGGAAGACGTTTTATTAACTTGTTGGGAAATGAACTTTCATTGATTTTGATTTTTGTTCCATTAAAATGTGGTATTAACACAAAAGTAATAAAAGCACTTTGAATTGTAATCGTCCTTCTAATCTTTTTACGCTATATTCCCTTCTTTACTTGCAATCACATGCAAAAACACACACACACACTTTACATAGAAATCATTGTTGGTGATGAGGAAGCGATCAGGCGATGGCGAAAGACATCTCCACATAAGTAATGGTTTTCTACCGTTGAGGAAGGTTACAATTAATTGAAGGAAATAAGAAAATCAAGGTGGGACCGTGGGAACATCGACATAAACACACAACAATATGCTTTTAGTCAGTATTTCCATTTTGGAAGTTTCATACGAAATCCAGGCGGATCACAAGCTACAAAATGCAGGTTGCAGGATAAATTTGGTGGGGGGTCTTAAGATATTTTACTTCATGCTTTGCACAGTTTCTGTGAGTGAGTGGTTGGTAAAGATCGCTGCCTTATAATTAAGGGATCCTGAACAGGAGTTTGCTTCAAATAATTTTACCAAGGGCTCGGAACAGAAGAGTTATAACTGTTGAACACAAGTTTCAGAACAAATCTATTCAATAAAGGGGTCGCGCGAGCCCCTCCAGCACAGCCCTGAACACGGGTTCAATTCTTGCTGGCGATACAAGTGGTTCGGAGTCCACATTAAACTGTAGGTTCTATTCTTAGGACTTTATCTGCATCCAATGTAAGGCTATTGCAAACCACCCTCGGTTCACCTTGCCCAGACGTTCGCGTCAGGACCTGCATTTGGGCAGAGCACCGATCATAATGAGGTTAAACACACACAAATGATTTTCATGAGGCGAAGAGAATTTTACGGGGGAATGGGTGGCAGATTCCAAAGCGTCTACCTGACTTTTTCATATATGAAAACGTTGTTCGTAGTTTGGTTTTCAACAATTTCTTAAATATTTCAGCAGAATTCCGTTTTCAAAGATAAGGAAATTTTGCTTTCGCTCCATTCTAAAATGTCACACATGAAAACATCAATCAGCTTTGAAAGCAAAATAAATGTCACATGTTGCCCTTTTGGTTAGCTATTTTGACTTCACGAAATTCCGCTTAAAGGATACTGTGTTACTGTCTAAAGATAAATCCTAAAATATAATTATTAGGTCCTATCATTATTGCCTATGAAACTTTCTGAAAACCTGATGATCCAATAAAAATTACTGTCCCGACGAAACCCAGTACAAATATGAGCGGCTGAACAAAAATTCTCAGCATGCACCCTGAGCAGTGATTCCGCCAGACCCTCTTCCTGTGGGGATGTCACCCCCAAATCCACCAACTTTAAAAAGTGTGTCAAAAATCGATAGAAACCGTGCAATATTTCAGTTACACCGTCCCAATTTTGACTTTAACCCCCCTCAAACTGAACATTCTAGCGGAATCCTTACCCCTAAGAAGAAAACCCTGACTATGGGCCTGAGTCACTGGATCACAGGGACATGTTACCTTGTGTCTCTCTTTTCTCTATCTACATTTCACATCAAGTATTCAGATTTTCCGCACCCCAATCCGGGACATCGAATCGGAAAGTCATATTGGGCATCCTGAAACAAAGTACTTTCGGAAACCCGAATTTACTGTAAGTTACTTTACTTTTAAAAAGTAATATACGTGTATAATTTCCATACAAACTATTAAGTAGGTCCTACCATCTTGGTGCTAGAGTATAATTAACAGTGATTTTAGCGCAAAACATTGCAATTTTTAATAAAATCATTCCCTCCTTTCATTCATTTAGATTTTCTGGGAAAAATTTCGTGCGTGTTCAGGAAAATATGGAACGTGTCGTCACGTTAATTTCGCAAAGTACGTAAATAGATTGAATTCAACTTTAATGTATAAAAAACGTTTAAGAAGCAAAATATTATGTAATATATATCACATTCAAGTTCCTTTTACGTTTAGTGAAAGGAAAAAAAAAACATCCGTCTCCTAGCCAGGGTTCGAACAACCGAAACTAAATATAAAGTGATTCAGAAAAGCACGCCCTAACGAATTACGCCACAAGAACCAACACGTAATGAACCCACACCAAATCCTCATATAGCAATACGAATTGCAACAAGCGCTGGCGTTAATTTTAATAATTTATTTACTTAAAATATAGTTTTCTATGATAAAACTAATTGAACTGTAGTGTGCAAAAGTATATATTTATTTTAGTATCATGTAATTGTATGTTTTACTTTCTTTCCCTTTTTTTCACTTTTCAGACTTGAGTAACATCACTAACGTACTGTTAAATAATTAATCACAGAAATTCGGATGATTAAAGTTAATGGGAGCTTAAACAGACCGTTTGCGTTAACAGATGTAGGAGAAACAGTCATTTCTCTTCATCAGACGTTAAATGCGCCTAATGGATTGTTAATTTTTTAACCAGCGTTGGTGAAACCGGCCGTTTGGCTTATAGAACTCGCAAGTTCATCGCCACAGTAACAAACGTTCGAAATTGGATTCTGTCCTGGGCAATATCAAGCCAGTTTTCATCACGAACACCTACTTCTCGAAGATCTCTTCTAATATTGTACTCCCAACGACGTCTTGGTCTCCCTAATGGCCCCCTACCATCCGGCCTTCCAACCAGGATAGAATATGATCGTTTTTCCCCCATCCGAGCTACATGGCCTGAACACCTTAGTCGTCGTGATTTCATTATTGTTACAACATCTGGTGAATCGTACAGTCCGCGAGTTCTTCATTACGCAGTCTCCTCCACTCTCCAGTCATCTCGTCCCTTTTCGGCCCTCATATCTTTCTCAAAACCTTATTTTCAAATACACGTAATTTATGTTCATCTGCTGGGGTCGTACTCCAACTGTTGCAACCGTAAAGTAGTACCGGCAGAATAACCATTCTGTATATTTTCAATTTCGTTGATATTAATAGCGATGTTAGAAGTTTTTGGACTGAAAAGAAACATGCGTTGCCCGATACTAAGCGACTTTTTAATTTTTCCGTGACCTCCGTGACGTCTCTACTAATACGTGACCGATCTAGTTGAGAGTTTTGCCGTCCGGAGATACCCATGAGTATTTGTGTATTTCTTTGTGTTCAAAGTACTTGCTCTTTACCAGTAGGGTTTTCGAAATCGCGAAAGTTATCAGTCTTTCTCCATTGTTCTTGGCCTTTTCGTGAAGGCTGTATTATGTCTATAAAATATTGTAGCATCTCTCGATCTCGATCTACTTAACTTTTCAGTTTGGACCACCAAAAGGGGGGTAAAATTTTGTTTCGCAAAATTATTTTCAGTGTCGAAAGTGGGTTTTCTGAACAATTGTAGCAAATTTCATGGAAAAATCAATGGCAATAGCATGGAAATATCAATTGCTACATGGAAATGCCAATGTAGCAATACTTATCTTAAGCTGGGTTTGTTCGTAAAACTGCCATAATGTATTCATTTCATAATTTGACATGACAAAAAGGACATACATACACATGTATTTACTTACCATACAATACATACAGACAAAATGAAACACATATACTCAATTTTACATTTTCCTCGCATTTGAACTTGGTTATTCATAGGTATTGAGCTCGTTGGCAAAATGGAGTAGGGGAAACGCGCTGGATATTGTAGTCTGAAAGCAAACTAACATGAGTTCAAATCCTGTTCAATTCAAAGATTTTTTTACAAAGCAATCGTGAATAATCTAATCATCTCTTGTCATACAAAACGGAGAATATTTCCGACTGTGGAGTGGAGCAACTGAGTCACTATAGCGAGGAAAACGATTTTCGAATGTTGGTTGGGAAAGTTCAAATCAAGTCTCAACGTGTTACGAGGAAAGTTAACAACACGTCATTGATCAGAAATGTGCATTTTTCATGTTATTATTCTTGGAAAGAAACGCTATAACATTTGTTAAGCAAGTTTTGGGTACAGCCAACTGTGGAGTATCGCTAGAGTGCGGGACTTCTAATTTGAAAACCTGGGTTCGATTCCCCACCAGCCAGTTTGTTTTTCGCATACACTGAAGTATTCAAACAGATTTATCTCCGGGTTATGGAGAACCTATGGAGCATCATCACTGGTCAGAATCCGAGTAAACAGTGCGTGTGCTGTTTAGCATAATGATAATGTAATTTTCAAGGTTTTTCATTGGCCTCTCTCTTCCTCTCTTTGTTGCTGTATTGTTATCGTATCTTTGCTGCGTCTTTCTCTTCTTCTTCTCTCTATCTATTTATTTTTATTTTTCTCTTACTTTACACACACTCTCTCCTTTTGTGCGTCTTCCAGAGCCAATTTCGGGCCACTTTCGATGACCCGGTGATAGGGCCTGACCCAAACATAAGTGACCGGGTAACCGATTGACCCGGTCTGGAAAGCCTATTTAACTGGAAATTTCGGCGTCGTATTTTTCTTGTTCTCGGGGTCACATCTCCGGTCCTGGTCACCCCTTAAAGAAACATTGTTCAAACGGAATGAAATAATTAAAATCTCTCCTTCATCCTACGGGTTATCAAGTATAAATCGAATCAATGGGTCAGCATGGCCTACAGTATCTACTGTTTTTTTACAATCAGTGATTCCGCTAGACCCCGGCCCCTGTAGGGGATGTCAGCGGAAAACCTCGAGACTACCCCCAACTTTAACATTGCGGACAAAAGTTGATAGAAACTGCAAAACTGTACGTCCACCCTCCCAATTTTGACTTTACGCCCCCAATCTGAAAATCCTGGCAGCATCCTTGATTACAAAGTATTCCGAAAAAGTAAGTTTAATAAACCCCACCGAATTTGCAGACTAACCTCGCGCAAACAAACAATGTGTGTTACACATTTTACATTATCCTAGATGTGTATCAAAACTCTGGAGTTTCCCTGGAAATCATAAGTATTTAATCTGACCACCAAGTTTGGTCTCCATTTTGAAAGTGATTTAATGAATTTTGGAAGCACCCTTTATATATTCGAATAACCCTGCAAAAATATAAAATCACTTCTCTCTTGCTGTTAGATTTGATTTGTGGGAACTGAACTTTATACTGTGGGAACTGAACTTAATATTTTTACTACGTTTAAATTCCATATTTTTTATCTATACTTCTTCTTCTTCTATTTTCCCTTCTCTCTTGCTCACTCTCTCTCATTTCTCTGAATCTGTCTTACAGACATCCATCGGTTTCAATGTTTCATTGTATGTTTAAATTTCTCCCTTGATCAACTTATGTATATTGATTCGTCTCGCTTTCATTTTATCGATACTAATACATGTCTATTTTTTTAAAAAAAAACGTGTTCATGATGTTTGCTGATTTTAGTATGGGCGAGACGAAGGAAGGAGAAAGAGGGGGTCTGTTTACTAGAAACGATTATGGGATTAGAAGGTGCCATTTGGGTTACCTAGCTGCACGGCGTTCGCTGTCGCAATGTTGATGCGAAGTGGACCATCCCGGGATATGCCTGGCGTGACAGAAAAACGCTGGGAAAACCTAAGTCAGGACAGTCAGCCGCTGGTACCGATCCGAGGTCCTCCCGAATACGAAACCAACGTTCTACCAAGTAAGGTATGGTGCTCGGAAGAAAGCATACTCGTTTCGATGTTTATCACATGCACGCACACAATATCATAGGCACGCCCATACAAAATAACGTAAATAACAACATAATATCAGAAATTATCAAGCATAAATATCGTGCATCGTGCCCTATTTTTAAGAACTGATAGAAACAGACCTTTTCTCTTGTCTTTCATGCATAACGTTAGTGTTCTATGGAATTCATTAAGAAAGAAAAAAGAAGGAAACCATGGGTTTTAAAATTCATTTTTGTTTCTCCATGTTCGGTAAGGATCTTTTCTATTGAACATTTTGAATTAAACTTTTTAATACCCTTCAACTAGTGGCCCACCTAAAATAAAAATGGTGTTAGGTTTCCTATTTTATTGTTTGAAATGGGACTCTCTTAAGTTTTTCATTATTTGCTACATACTACAAGAAATCATAAATATATTTTTCAGAACCCAGGACATGTGATAATGTTTTCTGTTAAAAAAAGAAAATTCCAACCCTTGCTC
>JAGDQP010010266.1:39781-56332 GCA_022664845.1 Lepisma saccharinum
TCGTGCATCGTGCCCTATTTTTAAGAACTGATAGAAACAGACCTTTTCTCTTGTCTTTCATGCATAACGTTAGTGTTCTATGGAATTCATTAAGAAAGAAAAAAGAAGGAAACCATGGGTTTTAAAATTCATTTTTGTTTCTCCATGTTCGGTAAGGATCTTTTCTATTGAACATTTTGAATTAAACTTTTTAATACCCTTCAACTAGTGGCCCACCTAAAATAAAAATGGTGTTAGGTTTCCTATTTTATTGTTTGAAATGGGACTCTCTTAAGTTTTTCATTATTTGCTACATACTACAAGAAATCATAAATATATTTTTCAGAACCCAGGACATGTGGTAATGTTTTCTGTTAAAAAAAAGAAAATTCCAACCCTTGCTCGCTCACTTACACACTTTCAGAATCACACACCGCCTACTCAACGTTAGTTGGGTGGCCTATCTTGTAGGCTTAGAAAAAAATCGTGTATAACAAAGTCATGTGAACATAATTTTGGCCATGACAGTACAATGTCGGGAAATGAGTTAAATTAATGTTGTAAGATTTGAGGACCCCACGAACCATTTTGAGCTAAAGAAACGAATCTAAAACACCTTAAAAGTGACAAAAATGCCGTTTTTTTATTTTTTAGGTTATGTTCTACTACTTTAAAAAATCTAAAATAAATCATGGTTATAGAACAACTAAACATACACAACATTATATTGTTTTCGAGCCAACTGTAGTGTTAGTTTTAAATTCAATTTTCAAATTTCTAACCTCTCAAAATTTTAATTTTGCACCAACAAATCTGAAAAATGCCATCTTGTAGAGCTTGAAAAAGCCTTCAATATAAAAGAGCAGGTCATTGTAGGTGCAAGTCCGACCGAGATATAGCTAAACTACCAAAAAAACAGTTTAATTTATTATGAGGTTATGTTAGCATCTTTAGAAACTGAAATTTGGTGGAGAGCCATTATTTTTATGCTGAATATGGTAGTATATTTTATCACGATTCCTTCCAAGGCACTTTTCACCAGCTTACCCTGCTAGGCCCTTTGAACTTATAAAATATTTAAAGAAAAGGGTTGCCTCTGCCGATACTCGACCCCGGGTCCTTTCATTCAAGTCCTTAATTACCAGGCAACCTAAGGAACCTTCCAACCATGGTTTGTCCGTTGTATTTACGGTACGAACAACAAATTGTATTTACGGTCAATTGAAACAAATTGACGTCGGAGCCGGTTAATTAGTTCGTACAAAACTCTGCGTGTTATACGCAGTAGAATCTCTTCAAGAACACGTCCCGGTCGCAAAAATTTTTTGACCAGTCTAGTTTCTGAGACCCTTCGATTTGATTGGCCAATGAATGCGCATGAGACGGTGCTCCAAATGGTAAGTTAGAATATGCCAACAGCACTTTTGCGTATACCCACCACTAAACGAGGGCTGCCCCCCCCGCATTCCCTTCGGACGCACCGTGGCCCCCTTGCACACCGAGCGAATAGCTAACTTCAACGTTCCCATGAAAACTAATTTAAGATAATCTACAAAAATGCAAGAAAGCAATTATTAATAATAAATTTGAGCTTATAAAAATATATTTTTAGGAAATAAAAAGAAAAATTAGCTTCCCACACTCTACCAATACGCTAAATTGGCAACTGAAAGGAAGCTGCTTCTTGGCACTCTTATTTGTAAGAATAACTCTATGAAGAACTTCCAATAACTCCTTAACTGTAAGGAACACTGACAAGCGATGAATTTGCAGTTGCCAATTTGACGACGGTTATTTTACTAAATAAAAAAACTAGTTTGATTCCCGGCGTGGGGACAAGTTTTCTTCTTTTCTTTAGTTCAAAATATATGTTTGTATGTTCATATTTATTATTAATAATTACTTTTTTGCATTTTATGTAGATTATCTTAAATTAGTGCTCATGGGAACGTCGAGAGAAGGTACTGAAAGTTAGGATGTGTATAAATAAAACGATGACAGTAGCGAGTTTAGTGGCTGATTTAACAACTCCTTCGTTATGGTCTGTATAGCTAGGTGGTCAGTGTGTCAGGCTTTCATTCTCATGGTTCGATTCCAGAACCGGATTTTCAATTATTTTCTTCAAGGAATTAAGCGTTGTAAATGATGTTCGCCATTGCTCTTCAAAGAGATTTATTCCGCAAATGGAGAAAAGCACAAGACGGAGAGAGAGGAAGGCAGGGAAGAGAGATGCAGACTGTATATTGATAACCGTTAAAATTTCATTTATTTCCATGTCTTGCGCCATTTTTCTTTCCTTTCTTTGTTTTCTCATCTCTTTTTTCGCTCTTTCTCCGTCTTCTTTCATACTTTCTCTCTCTCTCTCTCTCCTTATGTATGTGTGTGTGTGTTTTTGAAAAAGACAAGAATGGGATCTCTGCCTTTCTATCTCGTAGTTCTCTAAATGGTCATCAGCGACTCATTCCTTCTTCCTCCAAATGGAGGGATATCCTGGAATTCCATGCTTTTGCGCATATTTGTACTGTAATGTTGGTTGTCTAACTATTAGGCGTAGAGTGAGACAACTCTGCTGGATGAAAGATTAAGTATTTCTTATAACTCCAACCTCCACTCATTATTGTGGCCTATTATAAGTGGCCATTTGTAACATTGTGTTTGAGTCAAACATTTCTTACTATAGGCATCATCCAACATATGAAAATTTTGTGCAATTTGACATAAAATTTCACAGATATTCGATTTTCCAGTACATTTTCATCAATAATTGTTGAGACAGATGAGCATTCAGAAGCCAGAATTTATTCGTCTTTCCACATTTTTTATGGCTTCAATATGGAATACCGTTTTCTCCTGCCTTGGAAGCCCTCGGCTAAAGTCTTGAGTAATGTACCAGTTTTGATAACCATTTTCTATTAATGTTGCTTCTTTGAACCAAAAGGAATGTAGTTCATATACGCATGGCAAGATGCCACATCTCTTACGATGCAGTGCGCCAGACAATTAAACTGTTCATATGGAACAGCAACTCTTATTGGTTTCGGAAATTCTTTTAGCATAGATTATTATTTTATTGGCTGGCCCTTTGTTTCCAGATCACATTCTTTGTTGGCGGCGTAGCTCTGTTATGTATTGTGTAAAGCAGCGTGTCTATTTTGGTTACATTCAACAATTTGCACTGCCCACAAGTACTTACTTTGTGCTCCAGTCGTCGATCCCTGCTCGTAAATAAACGTATATCCTTGCTGGTAGAGATCACTTTACCTTCAGAGATACTAATTCACATTCTCTCGGGTGAGTCTTACAAACGACACGTTTACTGGTCTCAAAACCAATGTTTCCTTTCCATATCTCAGACAGGAACAAGTAACTAAATAAACAATGAAAATGGTTCCGGCTAGGCTAGAGCAAAACGCAGTGTCATCCAACAGCAGTGTTAAGCGATGAATATAGAAGGATGAGTCTCCTACAATTGAGGGGCGTTTTCACCAAACTCGGTATCTACAAAAACATGTTCTTCACAGTTGCAGCTATATTTTAAAAATAAAATGCTACCATATAGACACTATGAAATCTATTTCAACGCCATTCGAGTCTCCTAACCCCAAAACATTAGGATATGTTAAAACCTAAAAATCGCCAAAAATATAGATACCGAGTATTGTGAAAACGCGCAGATGAAGTCACTGTGTATCGCATAAGTTACGGTAGTTCGCGACACTGGACTGAAACGACAGTTGGTGACACTTGTGAAAACAAACATCTCCTTTCCTTGAATTATGCTCGTAAATTCATACGCGAATTTTCATGATAATTATAAGATGATTAAAGATAAATATAAAACAAATAGTGATGACTACTTTTTAAATTGCTTACTACGGAGTGTATCGACTGCAATGCAAATTTAGGTCCCTACTAAATCTCAGAATTATTATTAATCCAAATTCTGAACCCACGTTTGCTGAGGGAACGCATCATGAAAGAGCAAAAATCTTTCCAGGGCAGACGCCGCCAGTACTGGCCCCAACTTGGCTATGGGCCTGTTTTAAGATACCTAGACCTATATCTGAATGTTTATGAATAACCAATCTCGTATGGACATAATTTCTCAGACAAGAGAAACAAATTCCCCAATTTTAAAGCATTCTACTCTTCCTCAAGAAATGAGACAAAAGAAATATATTCTCCAAAGCGAGAAAACTTTTCCAATTTTAAGCAATTTCCGCTCAAAAAAAAATATATATAAAAATTTCAATTTTAAGAAAAAGTTACTCGGTGAACACTGAAGAGAATAGGTTTCCCAAAGATGAATATTTCTCTCAATTATAAGAACGTGTTTTTAAAAGAAGTAATGGTCACCACGAGATATGAGAGAAAACGGGTACAAGCATTGATTCTTCCAGGATTTTCAATTTGGAGGGTATAGAACCAAAATTGGGAGGGTGCAGCCAAAGTTTTGCATGCTTTCTATCGATTTTTTTACCGTAAAAAGTTAATGATGAGCGGATTCTGGCAGAATCAGTCGGTAAGTATGTCACTCACGGAGAGAACAGAGTCATGACAGTGCATGGGTCTTATTGAAGAAGCTCCCCAAAATACAGTTTGAAGAGTTTTGTGGATTTAGTGTTAATTTTATTCCATTGATACAAAACAGGTGTTTCCTTTTAATCCAGTATTTAATACTTCGCTTTAAACTTTAATTTAATGCAGTTTTCTGTTTTGACTAACATGAATACAATGTCAATGGTGATGGTCATTCGTCTCATTTTTGTCTCGCACGCATTTAACCACTAAAGTCCCGCCAAGGATTGTGTGAAAATCCTAGACCCTTACTTTTATGGCTTTGACCAGATTCTAATTATCGTGATGATTTATACCTCATTGAAATGCTCATAGATTGTAAATTCCAACGAGGTAACCATCATGCTCATAGTGTCCAAATATGAACAAAAAGAAGAAGAAAGGCGAAAATATTAAGAAATTGTAGGAGTTGGTTACTTCCATTGTGCATTGCTAAGTCGACACAAGCTACGTCATTACATATCGATGTATGACGTGATTTGTGTCGATGTTACACTAACTTTGAGAGCCTATAAGTCCGTCACTATCCATGATACGACATTTTTTAATGAATGTTTCTCTTGTTTTGATGTGAGGAATCACCCCTCGAAGTTTGACCCTACTTTGCAATGGCCCTGTATATTATCTAGAAAAAAATTATAGAGACGCTTCGAAAGCGACGCAGTATTTGTGACCGGTGGAACATCATTACCTTTGAGGATGATATGGTTCTTTTTGCAGGAAATGAGACATCAATTAAAAAGATATTAAAACAGCCGCAGAAAGCTGTGAAGAGCATGAAATAAAAATAAATGTGAATAAAACAACAGAGATGGTAATTGTAACATATCTAACCATAGCAAACATCAAGATTGAAAGTGAAAAAGTAGGACAGGTATTTGCGAAGTATCATAAGCGATTATGTGAAATGTGAGAAAGAGCTCAAGGCGAGAATATCGATAGCCTAAGAAAGAGAATCTTTTCTGTGGATCTCTGAACGAAGAGTTATGAAAAAGATCAATTAAATGTTTTGTTAGGAGTATTGCGTTGTATGGAGCGGAAATGTGGATATGGAGAAGAATAGAAAAAAATAAGCTGGATACAGAAGATGCCAAATAAGGAAGTGATTAACAGAAAAGCCGAGATACGAACAATACTGGAGATTATCAAAAAGAGAAAAAAAATGGTTAGAACATTTGCTGCGCAAACATTTTATACTGAGAAATGCAATTGTAAACTCTAGTGAACTATAGTAAAACATTACTTTGGCAGCCGCATTGAAAAAAAGTACCTAAACCCAGTATAGTGGCGGAGGGAAATAAAAAAAAAATAAAACTTTACTAGTGCTCGGTGTCTGTATACTAGCACTATAAAAATAACTCTGCCTGAGCATGAGATGCCTACCGTACATAAAAAAATAAAAAAAGATAAAATCTTCAAACAACCAACCATCCATCATTTGATATAGACAAAGCAACATCGCATTAGCAATACACAGTTGTGTCGGTTCAGAGACGTGTTGGTCCAACGCCGTATTGGTCAAACGCCGTTGGCCTTACGCAGTGCCAATCCACACTAGAGTTTTTTACAAAAATTATTATTACACAATTATTTCATTATTATCAAGATTTGTGTTTTATCGTGTTGGTCGTACGCCGGATATTATTGTTGGTCTAACACCGTGTTGGTAAAACGCAGTCTTGTTTCCGTGTTGGTCAAACGCCGTGTTCGTCCTACGCATGTAACCCTTTTTGGGAAGAGAGGTGGAAAATTCCACTCAAGTAACTGTAAATCCCTTGTTTGCTGTGTCTCTTTGTACTTTCAGCAGCCAGATGAGCCCAAACCGGAAAAGAGCGTCAGGAAGGAAGAGTCCACTGCAGAAAGGGTAAGACGTGTTTCGGACAAGTTTACCCCCCCCCCCCTCTTTACCCGCGGACCGGGAATGCACCCAGTAATATATTGAAGAACTTGGTGGGTTTGAACACAGTATGTTCTAATATTTGGTAGGAGCAACATCTCCGAGAAAGCCCTCGTTGTCACTAGCAACCGAGTCAATTTTAAAACTTAGACTTTTGAAATGATAGTCTGATAAGATAGGGTCCGGTCGGCGGTATTAAGGGCGAGAAGACTTCAGTGCAGCGAATATGTAAGTACTCTGTTTCTGTTTTGTATGCGACGAACTGGGTGCGATTTCGACTTTGTAACACTTCTGCGATATGTCTTTATATTTGATTTTTTGGATGAAACTTTTCGTTGAACACCCTCTCATATACTGACACACACACTCCGAAGATAGAAGGAAGGATGACCAGTCGATACCTGTGTGAGTTCCAATAATTACGCTGGGGTACTTTATGATTTTGCAATTGTGACGTTCCCAATGCTAATTAATTGGAATCTCACTGGCGTCAAGATAATGACGAGCAGCAGGGTTCGACGCCGAATCGCTTAACGATTCCCCGAATGCCGATGTGTGCGTAAGTGGAAACATAACTATTCTGGAAATTTGGTTTATTTGTCTTCGAGGGGTACGTTCACGTCACGTATGATAGTCACGTCCTGGTTGTAGGTCCAAGTCCCGTTTAAGTAAGTTGTTGAATTTGAAAGTCGGGGATTTTAATTTTAAAATCTTATTTACCTTAAGTGACGTCGTTTAGTCCGATGCGAAACGCCTCTTACCTCACCTCTCCATGATCTTCATTATCAATATCAAATTTGTAAATATTATATAATATATTTTGTGATAACCTTAAATCTTTGTATATGAGCTATTATTTTTCAAAAAGCGCTTTCCTTGTCCAATGATAATAATAGACGATTCACAATTCTAGTCCCGTGGTGGACTGTTGGGTTTAAAATCCGCTCTACCAATAAATAAACCATGCTTCGACTGATCTATCCGGCAACAGATCATTTAAAGTTATTTACTCTTCTCTCAAATAAGAAAAGTAGTAAAAAACACAGTTAACAACCTATGAGTATCAGATTCGGCATGACGAGAGAATCCCTTATTTTTCTCGGTCGCATGTTTCCAGTCTCTAAAACCATTATGTACAAATGAGGTATCACTGTTTCTTGATAGATATTTCCGGCATGGGAAGCAAAAGGCAGCATCTAACATCACAGAATACTCGAGCCAGTCCCACGTTTTATACCATATTGAACGAAATCGTCGAATTGCACCAGAAATTTTGGAACCTGGAAAATTTGCAAGATGTGGCTGAGAGGCCTTTGTATCGCCAAGGTCTTCTACGGCGGAAATCAGATGTTTCACATTTAGTTTCTACTCCAGCTTCTTCAGATGTTGATGCCGATGGTACGTACAGCTTCCGAATTAGTTCTACTTCCGACACTTCTTGCACTAAAAAATGACTTGAATATGATGCTTGCGTCATTTTATGGTGTTATGTTTATAATGGAGTCAGTGCAGTTATTAGAAATGTCTGTCGAAGCAGCTTCGCTTATAGCTGGTGTTAATAAGCCTTTTGTTTCCTTATGAAAATTTACTTCACTCTAGCGCTATAGCTACCGCGCGCAATACAATAGTGTGTTGTAAAATCTTTCTTAGTATAGGCCTTCTGTTCTGCTGCCATCTGGGCTGTTTTGTTTGTGGGCAGAACTATTATTTTCTTCGTTCTCCCCGCAAAGACCCAAACAACTAGCTTCATAGATTGTTTATAAATACTGTATATGAAAGCAGGGGAGAAACTGCATTGTTGTTGCGTTATATTAAACAAGAACTTCGTGAATTTTCTTTCAAATCGCTTTTTG
Organism: Lepisma saccharinum; assembly: GCA_022664845.1. Classification (NCBI taxonomy): domain Eukaryota; kingdom Metazoa; phylum Arthropoda; class Insecta; order Zygentoma; family Lepismatidae; genus Lepisma; species Lepisma saccharinum. The sequence goes on from JAGDQP010010266.1 coordinate 48,089, forward strand.
TTTCATTAATCTACGGGTTTAGTTTCATTAACGTCCAAAATAAAAGTGAGAAACAAAAATGCTGAGCGAAAAGCAGGTATAAATGTGAAACTTACAAGAAAATGCTGTATTTGTAGCACTGAAATCGGAAAAAATATTTTTATTTTTATTTCTTTATAATTGAAATTTAAGTTCTTTTTCTTTTTTGCAAAGACAGCCATTGTCAATCTGTAACGAAATTGTGTACTTTGTATTTTGTACACGCCATGTACTCAGCTGTTTAAACAGAATGAAATAGACGATACAAACGGGTTTATTCGATTATGCATGAATTATAAACATTTTGCAATCTGCAAGAGAAATGAGAAGATTGTTTCCAAAACTTGCAAATTCCATTTTACTTTTTTCTTTATTTCGTATAATATACAAGTTCCTGATTCGATTTTGAAGCAAATGTTCTATTAAAGCATTGATTTAAATTGGATAGAGTTATTTCTCATTCAAACTGACAGCAAAATCGAATCAGGAAAGTAATTATATGAAGTAAAAGAATAAGGTAAGCTGAAATTAGCAGGTTTTGAAAACAAGCTTCTCAAATCCAACACAGCATTAGTAGTTCATGGACAATCGATTAGATCCACTTCGTTTTCTGTTTCCGTTTCTTACGCGAAAACGGTTAAATGCAAGAGGAGCTAAACCAGGCTAGAGGAGCAGTGGTGTGTTTCTAAAAAATAAAGTGGCCTGTCGGCGGACGCATGTATGGGGCCGGACCTTCCTCCGCTTTTTTTTTTTTTTTTTTTTTTTTTTTGCAAACGCAAATTTCACACCCAGTCATACATACCTCTCCCTCCCGCCCGAAGGTGATAGACACCCGGACCCCGAAACCAACTTGTAGATACCACAAAACCAACTGCCTGGCGCCCTAGTTACCAACTTTTACTCAAATCAGCTATTGAGTTGGGGTATTATGTAACCTGTTAAGCATAAAGAAATGATAATAAAAAAGACCAAGAAGGGGTGGGGAGGGAATTTGCGAAACTTATTTTGTATTTGCGGTTGATATATTTCAAAAGTAGAATTCTGGGATGCTACTTATTTACCAAAACCTTTCAAATGCAAGAAACACATAATTAATCAGAGTGGGCGACTTTCCCCCGACTACTAGTTGGTCTGAGTCGGTATCTGACTTGCTGGGTCAATAACAGCATTAAAGCATAGCAGTGCCAAAGAAGACAACAATTTCTCAGCATTTCTGTTCTTTGTAAAATAAGTGAATGTTTCATACCTCTTTTCAGTGCGTTCTTTGTTGGCGAAAACTGATTCAGTTAATTTCACGAAGAATAGGGGGATTTTTTTTTATTAAAGCATTATTGATTTATTCTTTTTCGTTACTAACGCAAATTAATGTACTAAGTGGCATTTACATTTGTGCATTATGGAACAGTGCTCTAAACTTTATTTTTGGTTTAGACTACAGATTATTTGTCTTGTAATACTCGTCCAGTGTTTCGAAATCGCTACCTCACTACCGCATGAAGTATATATATATTGTTTGTTCGTTTAATTTTCCCTTATCTGTTTCAGTGAGAACACAATTCAGTTTGCTTACTTATAATCATGATAACTTATCAAATAAGTCAACTTCATTCACAATCAAATTAAACCAGGGTGTTGTTACATCGTTATACAAATGTGAGTCTGCTGCAAGTAATGACATCTCTTACCCAGAACATATTTCTTTTTTTCTTCATTTGGGACAATAGGACGTTTGATGAATGGGAATCGTAGAGCAACACTGTCTTATTCTAATCAAAATCACCCCCCGGTTCGCCGAAGGTTAACATGTTCGCTTTCTGTGTGTGATTCTGAGATTAAACTCATTTTGGAGTCCAACAACGAAGTGGTTCGAAACCACATTCGACAAAATCTGTACGTTCTGTTCTTAGAAGCTACGAGCGTGTTTAGGATGTTAAGAACAGTTGAAACAGAAAAGTTAACCAAGTTCGTGTGTTTTAGGAGATAAGAAATAACTGACCAAGATCACAAAGGGCATCTTTAAAGTAAAATCAAATATATTGTACCAGATCTTTCGCACCTCGGTATTCATTATTTGTGTGGAGAGTGATTTCTCATACAGTATTTATCAGTGTGTGTGTGTGACTTGTCCTCATACAGAAAGTTCCACCAAATCTTACTTTCTTTCACGTAATCTTCACCTTTAGTGTAAGAACGTAGCGTATTTAGTATCAAGACTTCTTTTTAATATATATGCATATAAGGCAGAGGCACCAGTAGCTGTCCTAACTCTAAATAGCGTTGGCGTCAGCTAAATCTATTCTTCTGAAAAGTGAAACATCCTACGGGTAATTCTATCTGTTATCATTGCCTGATAGATTTAGAATGGATTGGTGTCTTAGATTGGAATTAATGAAATGTCAGTCTCCAGTTACAACCTAGGTGTGATTTCTTCGAGATGGAAGTGTGTGGGGGGGGGGATCAATTATTGAATCGTACAATTAAATATTTTCAGAAATTGACCGTGAAGGTCAACTACTGGCTCAAATGCGGTATGCTTTTGTTTGCTTTGTGATCTCCCTATTTCTCTGTAAACAGTGTTAGCAATACATTTTCAGACTCTCAAATCTGTAATCCAGTTTGTTCCAGTTGATGACCAACTACTGACACTGAAAGCTGTAAGGGACAGGCAAAGGAAGGACGGCTTTTCTTGCAGGCGCTCGCCGCGTGCTTTGCTTGCGATTTCCATGAGTGATCAATAGAAAGAAACCCGTGTTACACGTAGAACACGTCAAGTTATCTCTATTCTGTTCCTAACTATGGGCTGGAAACTCATTATAAGTTTTGAATCTATCAACTTCCACTTCCCCTAAAGTTATTCTAAACCCGAAGCGGTGGGAGCAATTCCAAGTCTACGTGTGATCATACGACTTGCTTCTCGACCAAGAATTAGCTTTTCTTATGCTATCCGTTAAAAGAAACTAAACTATTTACTTAAAGTGCATGAGATGTTTTGGAGTACTGCTGGAAGGATATTTTCTCATGTTTTATTTTATGAACTACGTTTTATTAAAACTAAATTAGCAGATTAGTGAGGTTTGTCTCAAGAGCGCGAAATGCCTGATAACAAAATGAAAAAATTGAACAGTTTGTTAGAGTGCACTTCAACAGACAAGTGAATACTGCCTTATGCAAACATGCTCCCTGTACACTGAAATTGCTTCAAACTATTCCAGGTAGCTGGAAGCTAATGTCGGGATTGTCTCGCTCTTTAGGCAGACGCCATTAATATTATTAACTTGTAATTAAAAATGCAACAGGTTCCAGATTATTCTGTCAGAAGATCCCTAATAAGTCCTAATATATTAATCTGAACAGGCTTTTGCAGATTTCCAATTATAGTGGTTGGTTTATTCCAATTTATTATCTTACAGGACACCTAATCAACTACTCAATAAATAGATGGACCATTAATAGAATTTTCGTTATCGGCGAGTCTCGTATTAAAAAAAAATACTAAAATAATTGACAATTATTTGACTGGCTGTGTTAGATTATAAACGTAAAATTAAAATTTATTTTTAAAAATTAGTATAATTTTTTAATGAAAAATAAGGAAGATACAGCAGTTTATTTGGAAAAGTAATCCTTAACCTGTCAACTGCTGGTGCTTTTACTTTATATATCCGAAGGCGTGGACTTACTTCTAAATTGTATTTCGTAAAAGTATAGTTTGCAGATAATATGAACCTACTGTCTCTGGAAAACACAAAAGTGCCAAACGCCACTTCCTGTGATTTCTGTCCAAGTATACTGTATTTTTCAATTGCTCTTGTCACGCATCATATTGTGCATAAAGGAAACATGTGTCATATCGCACGTTTGCAAGAAAATTGTCACAACTCCAAACAGTACATTTTTCCAGGAAGAAGAAAATAAGTGACGCCTTACTTAAGAAGCCCCTATATATAAAATCCACCTAAAACGTTCGCTATCTACCGGCTACCGATATAGATAAACTTGTGGCGTTTATTGTTTTTTTTTTTTTTAAAAAAAAAGAGAGAATTATTCCCTAATGTCTTTGAGCCAAAAACACGCGAAAAACTAAAAAAATTTGGGTTGCGTCACTTTCCTTGCGATGTGGACTACTACAGTTTATTGATTCAAATAACACGAAAGCTGAGTAGTGAAAATGAAATCTATATAAGGTAAACGCACCAGTAAATGGACACTTGCAGAGGAAAGTTGTAAAATTTATATACCTAGGGACGGTAATCATTTCACCTCCATGGGAAAATTCAATATAGTATGTCTTGATGCAACTGAATATTCGCTCGTCATTGCTTTCATCTGATATTTCTGACAGGATATCGAAGTTACGTTCACAGTTGCAGCTACTCCTCCATACATTCTGTTAAGCAAGTGATTAAGGAGAGAACTTTTGTTTTTTATTCATAAAATCAAAATAACGATTACTTCTGTTGTTCTGCACTATAATCCATTTCTAAATGTCTTTGTTTCGAGTATTTAAATGACCAAACCAGTTATAACTTGGATGTTATGCAAATCAGGGGTACGGTACGGCAAAGTCAGTTTTTGTCCAGTTATGGACACGCATTATTCATTACTTGGTTGAAATCAAAATCCTTGATTGAGTTGTTACTAACGCCCTAAGCGAGCTGGTGAGCTTCTAATGACAAGACTTACAGTTTTGGCAAAATGGGCTTCCATCCACCCTGTTCAGTAGCTCTCAGGGGAAATTGAACTCATGAACACGTGCACAGAAAATGAGCGCGCCAAGCTCTCCGCAACTTCGAGGGCGAAATAATCGTTCTGTTAGTTGTTTTATTTCAACTTGGGAAAGATTATTTATTCTTCATGACCATAAGTTTGTTAGGAATCTTTTGGTCCCATTATTTTCAATTATGAACGCGGGGATGCCCATTAAAGAAATGATTTGTTTTGATATTAGTACTTGCATGTTTATGGCCACAAGTAATCTGTGGCTCAGGCCGGGATAGGGTAGGGGAAGGGAAGCGGGAAGGAGTAGGACAAGTCTAAGTTGAAGGTGCCATTAGGGCATTTGCCTGTTATGATTGATTGAAAACAAGCGCTAAAACCTCAGTAAGGATGGTGATAGCTGTTTTCGAACCCAGGACCTTTGGAATGATCACTCAGTGGGATTCCATGAAGCAACCAGATAATCGAAGAACAGCATTAAACATAATAATCGTGTTTACTACTTATATTCGAAACATCAGCAATGCTTATTTAAATTATTTTGAGTTAAACAGTATGCCCATTAGTGGGTATCCATTACTGGAACATTCCGCTTTTCCGTGTCCATCACTGGTACAAAAACAATGCTAGACAGAAAACGTGATTACCTCTCATATAGAGTATGCTGATGAAAGTAATGGGTAGAATTCACCAGAAGAATGGAAAATGTGTAACATTCTCATGATCAATACATTTAAACTGTATTTGAGTTTAAAATTATAACGGTGAAAAGTGTCCATTACTGGTGCGTTTACTTTATATAAAAATAGATGTGTGTATGTTCCAGCATAACTCTAGAACACTGGAGCAATTCCAACCAAACTTGGAACACACATTACTTACAATCTTAAAAAAAAATACTGTGGGGTAAGATACCCCTAAGGGTGTGGTGAATAGGGGTGGTATGTAAAAGTAATCGAAAATGACCGATAGTTCATAGTTACATCCATAGATTTCGGGGTCGCTCAGATGAATACTGACACTCCCAATGCCGTTTAAGTCCAAGTTCAGTACCCATTGACATGGGAGGTGATAAGGGGTGAAGAATAAAATAACCAAGATTAGTACCGAATGCATAGTTTTCGGGGTCGCTAAGCTGATTGGTAACAGTCCCGGTGACATAAAATTAGTTCGATTTCACACTTTAGATAGAATTCACTTCTTTTCCTATCTAACAGAAAGTTGGGATAAATAGATACCCGGTTTTCAGCTGGTTGTACTCTGTTTTCCTCTTCTTGAAAATTTGTATTTTGGGGCTTGGCACCTTTCTGCTTTCCAAGGACGATCTGCTAAATTCAGTACTTCGTATCTAATCTAGTTCATCCACATTATTAACCATTTTTATTTATTTTTTAATACAAAAGAGTATTGAACAAGATAATTTTATTTCTTTTCTTATTACATAACTTGAGAGCAAAACTTAAAAGTCAACAAGTCTTCTAGAGCAAAGAATCAACAAGGTACTTGATAAATTTACAAGGAACAAAAGATGTTACTTTGTTTTCCAACCCCACTTCTAGAATTCTTTTTGCGTAGGAAGGAATCTTTCTAAGCTTGAAAGTTCTCCCTCTCTTTCGCGGTGTGTGTTTACTGCGAATATCAACAAGATCTTACAATGTGTAAATGCTGATCACTGGAAGCCAGCCAGCCAACTTAATTTTTCTTTTACAAAAATGAACACACGTGTTCAGGTGGATAAAGCTATTGGTGTCCGAGATAGGATATTTCTGTTACGTGGGCAGCAATATTGCGTTTGTTTCCTGAATGGATATAGCAGCCGCATTTACTATGATTTAGCAAGCTTCTCCATGGCCTCTCTGTTCATTCTGTAATGATGCCAGCCTTCTTTCTCTGTTAAATCCAGGGCTCCCTTTTGGCTGTAGAACTCTCGTGCCGGGTTCCAGTCTAACACAGAAAAATCCAGACGGCTGCAACCTTTGTCAATACCTCTCTGAAAAGAACAGACATCAAAATATGTTAGTAAATGGTAAGTGTATTGTAACGCCATCTTATTGGATTAAGCATTATATATGTCCGATCTTGTGACGTTACTTTGGTGTACGGATCAGATATCTGATGTACTTGGAACCAGTGTAAGGTTTCAAATAAGAAGAGGAATGATTGCTTATGGTGACTTAAAAAAAAACTTATGTTAGCTTAACTTACATGTAGAGTAACAAATAGGAGTAACGTTAGAAGATTTAACAAACAGTACTATATTTGTTGTAATAAATATTTCTATTCCTTTGCTGTTTAAGCTTCCATGACAGTTGTGTTCTATGATACGAAACCACCCCAGAACAATGGAAGCAATTTTGGATTACTTAATTTCATTATTTAAACATTTCTATTGCCTTAAACGGAATAAATATGACAGGCTTCTGGAATTACAGATCAGTGGTCTTCAATTATTTTTTCCTTGGATTGATGGTAATATCGCAATGAAAAGGCCTTTTGCAGACCATTGTAGTTAATCGAGTAAGACAGTAGGGTTAGGGGATATTGGTTACTTTACATGGAATAATTAAAAAAGTAAACATGTGCTTTAGTGACATCCTGGCGGGTTTTATAATTGTTTGTTTGTAGTGACTCTTGGATCTTAGATACGTTAGGCGGTATTCGCGAAACTTACCACAAACTCCGCCAGATTTAGGATACAGCTAATTATAATGGGGCAACAAGCACACTCTAGATAATAGAGTCATGTGCTGGTGTTAGACAAAAGATACTTCGTTTCTAGGAATAGATAAGCATTTAACACGTAAAGGAAACGCAGTAGAGAACCTAATTTAATTACTAATTAACAGAATAAAGATTATATGTCGGGGCACGAACGCAAGTCACTGAATTTAACTAATTACCACTGAATTACACGTCACAAATGAAACTACTTAAATACATATTCAAGAGAGAATGCAATGAATTGGTTTCCAACTCACCTACTCTCGTTGTTAGAAGAGCAAACTCAGAGAACAGAATGTACTATAGATGTTGAGATGTGAAACATAAAGTTCCTGAAGATCGTAATTGGCCAGAGCTGGACGTAGTCACTCCAAGCTGTAGATAGGGCGAGTCGCGCCAGAGCTGAGTTTGGTCATCTGCACCAAGTCGAATATAACAAACAGTATAACGCACGCAGGAGAGCGAGAGTTCGAAGAGCTGGAGGTTTTTATTAAGTGACAGGTTTTTATTCAAAACCCGATCTCGATGGTCAGCCAATCACAGCTTACTGTCTCCGCCCATCAGTGTGGAGCCAGTCTCCTGAGCATCAATCAAAACTAGGCTGAGCTTTGGTTTTGCTGTGCTTTTGTTGGTCTTTTTCCTGCTGAACAAAATGATCTTTAAACTGCATATTTGTAATAGTATATTTGACTGGATTGTTGATGAACATGCAACTACTAGCGCCCACGGCGCCGTCCGCTTTATAATAGATCTCGAAAGGAATCAAACCAATAACGAACAATTAGATCT
>JAGDQP010010267.1:0-14029 GCA_022664845.1 Lepisma saccharinum
ATAAAATATATAGTCCTATTTATTACACGTTTGCTAAGTAAAAAAAAATAGCAATGTTTGTAAGCAGTAAATAGGAACACTAGCCATTTGACGAGTTAGCGAAAATCAAGAGAAAAAAAGAACATGAGTTTAGAAGACCAGGATCAGATAAAAGCAATCATTTTCTGAAGAAAAAATAGTCTATAAAGCAATACAGAAGGTGAAAAATATTGTTTATTCAAAATTTCGTACGAAATATACTACTAATATAGTAAAAAACGTCATTGACATATTAGCCAATGAAAATTAATAATTTCTCGCCAATAGCGTTCCTCGGTGAAATCACATGATTTTACTCTCGTGCTACCATCTGACGAGTTGACTCGGCTGACAAGTCTTTTTTGTATACTATGCACAGTATAGGAAGATTCGCTTCTTGTTGTTCTGTGGTCAGACGCGCTACCGTCTGAGCACGGCGAGCATTACGTTTAACAGTTTTCTTTTTAAACAATGTATGTTATCATAGTACAATGTATATTTGATTTATGCAAGAGCAAAACTTCAGATGTTTATTCGCCACTTTTGTGAAACGAGTAGCTTTAGTTAGTTCCCTTGCAAGCGTAGCTAGCAAGTAGAGACCCTATAGGCTAATCCTACTTACTCCGTTCGTTCGTCTCCATTATACATGTTTCTTATTTTGCAGCTTGTAGTATTGGAACCCAAAATTCCTTGATTACAAGGCAATGAACATAACCACTCATTTACAAGGAACATATTATTCCCTTTTGACTGTGCACATACACGCAATAAAACTAGGAAAAAACAATGTCAGAAGAATCTATTATTAAAAATAAAAAGGTGAACAGATGCAGTTTATTTGTACGGAAAAAGGTGAATAGATTCACTTTATTTGTACGGAAAAAGAACAATATTTCCTCATGGGTGTAAATACGATAGACGGATTGACTGTCCCAATACAATTAAGCAGGGTCAACTTGACGCCGGTTTTCGATTAATCTTGCCTGGTGAATTGGGATTTACTTACGTCTTATTGGTTCGCCTATGCCTGGGTGTGTGGAAGCAAAGAATGGATGAAGATCTAGCTAAGGAAGAGAAGAGGAAGATTGGAATATTTGAAATATGATATTGTACGAAACGTGATGTTCAGTTGTTTTACACTTGCCAATGTCAGGTACTCATGGCTTGTGCTGGCTTCAAATTCGGGTCGCTAGAAGTAGATCCGTCTCCCGTATGTAGATCCATGATATTTCCTAAATATCAAATAGAAGAGGCGGAAAATGCTCAAATGAACTGGTCCATGAAGCTTTTTAGCTAACGCAGCAGAAAAATATGTATTTTACACTCCAAGGTTAATATACACATAAAAAAATACTTCACACGCTATTAAACTTCTTATTAAATATTCAATTCTATTTAATTAAAATACAAGTTTCGTCACAACCATTTCCGAGAACCGTGAATGAGTAGCCATGATTACAGAATTAGGAGAAATGCTAGTCCATAACGTAGCATTCCTTAATAATTTGTATGTCACTACTCGAATGGAATAATAATTTTTACATAAAGACTCATTTCGTTCACATAACCCTGAAATTAATGTATTATTTTAAAAAAAAAGGAAAAATCAACACAACTTCAATTCGATTAATTTTTATTGTGTCTGTAGAGGAAAAGTGCACTCTTAGCTAGATAGTATAATTCTGTTTATGGGTCAGGAAGTGGATATTATTGTGCGTATTAAGAAGTTAGAACTTCCTTAAAGTGTACGTACACATGTACGAAATTCACGGTCACGTGTTTTGAAATTAAATAATCACGATTAACTATTAATGTTTTGGAATGATTCAATATAATAAATAAATAAGGGTTTTCCCTTTTCACTCATTGCTCAATGTTCCTACTGCATCATAGGGTTGCTAAAACGGTAAATTTATTTCCGGATTCTTTTTTAGGCAACTTTCGCTCAGGCTAATTGATATTTCGGATTATATTAGTGTCCGTAGTTGCGTATTTCCGTAAAAATGAAAATATTAGGAGAGGGAAGTGTCCTGCCCGAAACTGGGTGCCTATAAGCACATTGTAACTAACATTCGATGAAACTCAGATGCACATATAGAGAGAGGTTTTGCTCCCTCCTGCCTTTACGGTAGATTTTTGCAGCCCCTGCACAGGGATGATTTTTGCGGACCCCGGCATAGGCTTGCACGGACCTGCCATACGGTTAGTGATAGGCTTCGTGTGAGTTGTAGCTCCTTGTCTTCAACTAGGAATACAATTTTCGAATTATGGGCTCACTGGGTGAAATTAATTTTGAAATTAATTTATTGTGGACTACATATCACACATCAAAACATTAAAAGAAAAACGCAAATGATTCATTATCGTATCCAGTCGATTTCATTTTGGAATGTTACTAAGTATCTTTTGGTGTTCACAGGATTGCCAGACACTGAGGCGTTTTTATTGCTTATAGCTTTATTTTATATTGAATTAACGTTTTAAAATGTCCTATCTTCTAAAAACTCGAATTTTCTTGTACTTCTTGCTTGGGCGGTTTTAGAAGAGGTGGGGGGAAATTACTTTAAGGATGGAAGCTATTCCGGGTCATTTAAAGCCATTCTGAAATGACTGGGGGGCAATACCCCAATGCCCCCCCCCCCCATAAATCTGCCCATGACTTCTTGTGATTTCTAAATACTAAAAACTACGCTAGAACTTAAATTTCATTTAGAGCATTTAGGCAACCATGGTTCAGCCCGGAAAAGGGAGAGAATATAGGGAAAGTAGTCCGTCAGGACCCAGTTTCGAAGGTACTATCCCGGCAATAGCCTGCTGTAACTCAGAAAGAACCTCATTCAGGATGGCCGGCGTTGGAATCGAACCCAAAACCTCTCCAATCGAAGGAAAAGCTCTACCATTTGAGTTACAGCTGCTCCGTTTAGACTACATTGCATATATGCTATTGCTTGAATGGACTTGAAAAAAAATGTATGCATATAAATATTTTATCAATATGTATTATTCACTAAACCATTTTCATTAAACCATATTTGACAATATTTGGCCATTTCGAGGTGTATCAACACAGAATTTTGTGCAACGTTAATACACACATCAGCGTGCGGACTCATGTATGCAGAGTGGCCAAATGAAAATTTTCCACACCGCTTCGTAAATCGTAACCGATTGCTTTGCTTGGAAATTCCCTAAATACGTTAATTTTTATGTTGAAGCGGACATATTACTCTGATAAATTAAAGTATGCTACCCTATTCGCTTCGGCCTAGGGGCCCTCTTCGGTCGGTTCGCTTCAATGCTTTCAAATAGCTACCTGAATCAAGTGACACGTCATTTTAAATCCCTTTTGAGCCTCTGTACAAATAAAGTTATTATTATCTCTGAGTTTTAATAATTGCTTTGGAAGAAATTAGGTTAGGAACAATACTTTAAACTGAAAACTCGTAAGTAATGCAGTTGTTTTCAAACTCTATTAAACCTACACAAGCACCACAATGATATCGGGCCAATATTAGACCAATACTGGGCCAATATTAGACCAATACAGGACCAATATTAGACCAATACTGGGCCAATATTAGACCAATACTGGGACAATATTAAACCAATACTGGGCCAATAGTAGGCCAATATTAAACCAGTATTAGGCCAATACTGGGACAATATTAGACCAATGCTGAGACAATATTAGACCAATACTGGGACAATATTTGACCAATACTAGGACAATATTAAACCGATATTAGACCAATACTGGGCCAATAACGCGGATATCGATCATGGTTGCCCATTCTAATAAAATATTGATCGAAATTGGCATGGTGCGTTATTTCGACATTCAATGCCATTCTTAAAACTTGAGAAACGTGTTGTTCTTCACCCAGAAAATGTGAAAAGATAAACTTGGCGATAAAAATACACCACATTTCATGTCTGCGTTAATGAAGTGCATAATTGACATATTATCATTGAAGGATGACTCCGCACTGTGGTGGCTTAACAACGGACAATAAATTACAAGGCTACAGGTTCGAATCCAACCGCAAACACGTGAGAAATTTTTCAACTATAAATGAAGACGAGCAAATAAGACGCGTAATGCAATAAAGACAGGATGTAAGATCACTCTTCTCCTAAAACTGCAGTAAAAATAGAGATGGTGTCACCTCCCAAATTCTCGAGCGTCCCCACTCCCACGTAAAAATTTTTACCGTCAAAAATCGATAGAAACCGTAGAAAACCCCACTCACACCCTCCCAATTTTGACTTTACACTCCCCTCAAACTGAAAATCCTGGGAGAACTACTGGGTCTGTGGGTCTACAAAACCTAGGAAGGTATCCAATTTATTATTACCTGTCGTTTCTGAACTTACAGCAGCCGTTGTTTTGTTTGGACTCACAGGCATCTCCTTAAACTGCAAACAACCGGCGATAAATCTATGCTGACGTTAAACTTTTCGCCAACAGAACCTGTATCAGTGCCGTTGATCTGCTTTGGTCAGATTCGGAATCTGCGACACAGTAGCCGATCTATAGTCTCACTCAGAGGGATTCTAAACCACGCATCAACTTCTGAAACACAATAAAAATTACAATAATAAATACTACCTATGTCAATTGTTCCTCAAAACATTGAACATAATATATAATAAGTGTTACAACGCAATACCCATGTTTACATTGCACACGGAGCGAACACGACGCCACGATCGGTAAATTCTTGAACATTCCTTAACTACAGGGTGTCACTAAAATAATGGTGCAAATTCGAGAGAGAATTATTCTCATTAAAACAAGGGTAAAGTTCCGTTGATGAAATTTCGAGGCATGCGCAGTTTCGGAGCTGTAGGCGCTCAAAGTCACAGCGGTCCAAATGACGTCATAGCTCGACACGTGATGATGTAAGCGCTGTCAGCTTAGCAAATTACAGTCAAAGTAGTACTCAATACACCTTCTTAAGCCATGTTTATGATTGGCGAATGCAGTTTAAAGGGGATTTCTATGCTTGCCCCATTGAATAATTTCATTCCTTAATTCTTACATTGCGAAACCTATCTATGGGGCACTCCTTTAATGATAATAATGGATGTATTGAATAATGGATACTCCTTCGATTGTGATTTGCTAAGCCAACACCGCTTACGTCATCCTTTTTTTATTCTTTTGATGTAAATAATGACCTCCCGAGATTTTTGCCATTATTTGAAGAACGTTTGAACTTCTAGAAAATGTTGTGTATGTCATGTAATAGCCAAGAAATGGAATAGTTTGAGGTCGGAGGGCGCATGTTAGGTGGAACAGCATGCAGGCAGTTCTGCGCATGCGTGTTCTTCAGAAGAGTACGTCGATAACAACCGAGCAGTTTTGCTAACGGACTCTCTATCACAAGAGAATGTCACTTCTTATCACAGCCACCATATTCTCTCGATTTGGCACCAGTCGATTCGGCACCAGGGTCAAAGATTTGCGATGTGAAGATCTTGAGGCTGTAACGACAGCAGCGCTTCAGGAGGTCAGCGAAAGTCGCCTGCAGGAGTGCTTCCAACAATGCCAGAAGCGTGTACAAAAGGGAGAAGGGCCCTACTTCGAACGTGATGTGTAGCGGGATCCTCAGTGACTAGACATGTTTGAACTGTATCAATTTGTCGCAATTTATTGATTTACTTAATTTGAATTTTGAGGTCTTTAGGCAACTTTGGCTCAGGTCGTATGGATAATCATGAGATGATTGGTAGAAAGGGAAACGGGAGAACTCCGAAAAAAACCACACACACGGTGTTTGTCCACCACAAAGTTTACACGGCACGATTCAGAATGCAGACCCAATGCACCAGAGGTGAGCGCTTTACCACTGAGTCGCCACGGCCCTATATTTCAAAGATTACATTAGTATACCACAGACAAAGGAACAGCACGCAAATATCTGTCCACCTTCCTTCGAAACCCAGAGTGACGTTTTGTAGAAGTTTTCAAATTATCCAGAGAAAGGAAGAAAGAGAGGAAGTATTCTAAATAGTCAATTAGTACAGGTTTATTTTTCCGTGTAATAATGAGCATTTTCTTTCCATGGAGACTGAATCCATCTAGGAAAGGACTGTCGCTATGACTAAGAGATTCAGGCTCTCACACGTGTACTCACTTACATAGTGTAGCATGCAAAAGTCCTTCAGAAGTTTCCACGCTTGAAAGAATTCGAAATTTTTTAAAGAATTAATTACTTAATAGATAGCTCGACTTAATTCTCTGTTTCTCGTCGCTTCCTGTCTAAAATACGCTGTCAATAATCACGAAGCGATACAGCCGACCGCAATTGTCGTGTGGTTTGACGCGATAGATCAGTAATTCCAAGGTTCTGGGTTCGAGTCCTTGTTGGGATAAGATGTTTGTGGACAAATTTATTAGCTGACGGTTTGTATTTTTTTTTACTAAAACATGGTCCAGAAATACAAATTTTACTGAAGTTTTACGGTAACTTCAAGATTCCGTAAAGAGAACATTATTCACTTCTTCTTACTGGATCTGTGCTTCACATGAATTCATACAATATTACCTGCATTAGCGTTGTGTCCATAAAAATCAGATTTATGGTAAAACCATGCTAGCCATCAAACGTTAATTTATGTCATGAATACATTGTTGTATTCGCAATCACAATACTGTAGGGAAGGCTTAAAGATATTCTGGATGAGTCGGTAGAGAAATGCGAAAGTTTGGAATGATGAACTATGCCATTAGGTTGGGTAAAACTCAGATTTCCCAAAGAACCTAAAATTTCCCATGAACCAAAACAGTTTGATGAGGATTTTGCTAGAATTTCCCTGTCGGCTGCCTAACCCATGACGTCACAGATCTCTGTTGCCATGACAATCACCAGAAATGTTGACTTAATCACACTGAGAGTTGAAGGGTGGCAAAGAAGTAGAGGAAAGTACTCAAATTACGCCTACTTTTTTGGATGCTCATGACAAGAATATTAACACTCGACGGTGAATTTACACACCCCGAGAAATAATGTAACAGTCCAAGACAAAATGCTTCTTCGAAGAAAATGGGTCCAAATTTAGCTCACTGTTTGCTATCACCTGAAATGTTACAAACATTAAATCACGAGAAATCTACTTACAGCCTAAAGTGGGATACTATGAACAATTATGCTTGTAATTATGTATAAAAATACGAATGTCACTTTTCTAAACCACAGAAAAAGTTGTAGACCTACCTAAAGAAACAACTGATTCATTGTAAGTTCAAAACATGTAATTTGAAGAAAACGTTGATTTATATCTTTAAACCGTTGCTCCTTTACAAACACAGTTTTCATGGAACCAAATGTGACAGTTTCTACATGTAACCCATTTTTCATCTTTGTTTTCTTGGAAGTACAGTGCTTCATTAATGCGGACACTCTGTATCGTAATCAATGATACACTCGGTACTTTTTATGATTAACTGTAGTGGTCTTCGTAAATAAAGTCCTCTAGCTTTACTTCTATGAAGTTACTTATTTGTCTCTTTTGAAATTTCTCTCCCACTGCTAGATGTGACAATATAATTGTCAAATACAAATATATTGCACATTTTTTTACTGGGTTACTGTTTGTTAATTCACGTTTTCCGTGGCTGAACAAATTTAGGAATCATTAGGTGGGCAAAATTAGGAATCCCTTGACACCATAAAATATGATTCTCCCCATATGGTGCAAAGCTTTTCCCCGGTAATGTATCAGTGTATATTATAAGAAGAACATTATCACTAACCAAGCATGCTTATCGTTACCACTATAAAAACCATAGACCTCATAATAGATAAACTTATCACGCCTCCCCAGTTCTGGCTGCGCTAAAACTAATGGGTTTGTGTTCAGAGCACGTGATTTTGAATCCATCCGCTAGGTAGCTCTACCATAGACGTCATATTCTACTAGCGGATGGATTCAAAATCACGTGCTCTGAACACAAACCCATTAGGTTTAGCGTAGCCAGAACTGGGGAATCGTGATAAGTCTATCTATTATGAGGTCTATGGTATTAGGTTATCTCTCTCCCTCTCTCTGGAACGTGTGAACTGGAAAACTTACTTCAGGTATTGAAGAATGTTGGTGGTGGAGTTCAAAGATCAAAGACTTATAAAGAACTTGTATATAAATCACAGAATAAGGGCAGTTTTTCACGACGACTTATCAGTAATTGGTCGAGAAGTGAACCATTGATGTTTTCACTAGCCCATTTTGTTTAGTATTTATCTACGAGGAGGGATAAAGGGATTTATCGAAAGTGAACGCAGAGTCAGGGTCGAGCAAAAAAAAAGTTGTTATTTTTACAGATAAATGAGTCGTCACTTGTCTTAAGAGTATATTGAAACAGATGCAGAAAAGCTATGAGGAAGGTAGAATGAAAATAAACGTAAATAAAACGCCAATTGGACGGTAATTGGAACAAATTCGAAACATAGCAAACATCAAGATGGGAAGAGAAAAAACGAGAACAAGTTTATAGCTTCAAGTATGTTTTCTACGTGAGGATATGAAATGAAAAAAAAAATCAAGGTGAAATTTGTGTTGCAGAATTTGGAACAGAAATGTAAACTCTACGAAAGAATAATGAAAGAAAAATGGAAACTTTTGAAATGTAGACATGGAGAAGAATGGGGGAAAAAATTAACTGGATGCAGAATAGGCGAAATTCAATCCAATTTTGTTCAATTAAGCAAATTGATGGCTACTGAGGTTTCATACTATTGCAGTTATATCGATATCACGTTCAGCGCTGACAAACATTTCATTTTTATTACATTCTTTCCTTTAGTTCGCAATGGTTCGTGGTGTCTTCAAATCTTACAACGTTAATTTAACTCATTCCCCGACGTCATACAATGATGAAATTTTGCACGGTGACGTAAGTCGGATGACAATACAATATTCCATTGTTACTTTCATATATTTATATATTTTAAAAGCATATTTTAATTTTTTTTTTTTTAATATGGACTTCTTTATAACCTAAGATAAATACTAGCCTGCAACGATATTGTGTTTGGCTGGTTGCAGAACACTTTGATTTGAGTCACAAAATTTTAGCTTGAGATCCGAACACAGAAATAACTCGAAAAGAAAATAATAAAAGGAAACTTTATAAAGACATACTTTTCTTAAATTCGTACTAAAAGTAAACAAAAAAATGTTTATGCATGACTAAAAAGAAAAGCATGAGGTGCGTCAATCCAAGAATTAATAAAGTGACTCTACATGACTCCATGCTTTTCTTTTTAGACACCCATAAACAAAAATATGTTGTTGTTTTTTTTACATTTTAGTATGAATTGTTTAAGAAAAGTATATCTTTAAAACTTATTATTATTATTAATACTTGTTTTCACAAAAACTTATTTGCAGCGCTACATAAACGAATGGCTGCCATTTTGTTTAGACACAGTGTAAACATCAAACATAGCTCGATTAATTCAACACTTTTCGGTATTCCTGGGCGACCACCACATTTTTGTGTTAAATCAACACTACGAACGGTGTTGAACTCAGTAATTGCCAGTTAGATGTGTTGTCAATTGTTGAATTAACAGAACCATTTTTTGGTCAGTATACGCATGCTGACAACAGAGCGATGTGACGTAAGACGTAAAGTATCCATTTAAATTTGTTATACTGTATTTCACTTTTGCTCAAACAGAAATTCATAGACAACATATCCCGAAAAAGTACCTTATTTTCCCGACAATTGGTATTGTCCTGCAAATCAATTTTTGAGTTCGCGAAAGAGATATTACGTTCCTTTTACGTTCTTGGTTGAATCTGTTACTAACTTCCTAAACAAGATAGTGAGCTTCTAGGAACAGGACTTCCAGTTTTTTTGGTAAAGTGAGCTCCGAAACACTCCATTCAATTGACCTTACACGGGATCTCAACCCATGACCACGCGCATAGAAAGCGAGTGTCCTAACCTCTCAGTCCAGTCAGGGGTCTTTTTCCATGAAGTAACTTATTCCATGTTAACGAAATTAATCAGATGTCGTACTCATAAAGCCAATCATTTCAAAGTTATGATATGTAAAATACCTCTCCCGTTCGTCTTTAAAGATAGATAGGTTATTGTAACGTTAAAACCAATTTCAAGCTTTGACTGTAGGAATTTTGTTAATTTTAATGAAAAAAACTGAAATTTTACAACATAGCTAAGTGTATGTAAGTAGTCAAAGACGAATTTTAAGTGACAAACTATTTCATTAACATTGTATGACTGGAATTATTCCAGTGAAAATAAACTTCAGACCTTCTAACAATTTCAAATTTCGCCATTTTATTTATTTTTTATTTAAGCGTAATTTTACCGGAAAACAGTTCATGAACAAACTAATCTAATAAACTCTTATGGGCGGGTTTATTGGGGGGCATTGCCGCTCAGTCATTTCAGAATTTAGGAGAGAGACCCTGGGGGGGGGGAAGCAATTACTTTAAGAGTGGAAGCTATTCCGGGGTTTCTCATAGTCATGATGAAATGACTGGGGGAGCAATGCCCCCCCCCCCCAAATAAATCCGCCCATTGACAGCCCTTATAAAGCCTTTCAGTCAAAGATCCACGGCTTCTCATCAAGCTATATATGACTCTCGAGACCAGAGTCCCCTATTTCTTAGCTCAATTAACTTGCTTATCATCACGATGCTAAGACAACGTCATAATTAGGAGCCTCAGACAAGCATCGAATCATAGACGCCGACGTAAAGAAAACATTAGGCGGGAATCCCAGTAGTTGTAAATTGAAATGTGTAAATTAGCTAAAACAATCATGAAAACATTCGCGACATTTGAGGAGCTCATTTTCAAAAGGGTACATGTCCAATGGAGCAATTTTTTTCAGTAGACCAGCGAAAAAAAAAAAACACTTCTCTGGAGCGCTAGCATTATAATTGTACGAATGGTCTGTGTTGTGACTAGACAGACTATAATATTAGATAATTCGCACAATTATAGAGCTCGTCCTCCCACAGAAATGAGTTTCTTTTACGCCTACTGAAAAATTTGCCTCGCTGAACATATACCTTTTTGAAAATGAGCTCCTCATTTAGTAAAAGCAATATTCCCGTAGGATAGCTGTCCTTTTCCTACAAGCATAGTCGTTGGATAAATTCCTCTTGCAAGAGAAATATTCGTAGGACAAATCTTTGATTAAATTACGCATAGAATAAAGTTTTTCCGTGAACGACTGTAAATTATTACGATAAAAGTCGTCATAGTCACTAGGTGATAAAAATCCATTAAAATAAAACAAAAATGGCTTCCACAGAAATACTGAGAAGTCAGTCAGTATTAGTTCCAGTTTTGCCCACAATGCCCATCCTAACTAAAGTTTATCAAGGATTTTACCCTCAATCCCACCAGTCGGATGCAGGAATGGTACATAAAATACACCCTAGATGCTTAGGATATCAGGACAATATTAACTCGATGTTCTCTGCTGCTAGAGCAGGTCCTGGCCGCTATCTTTCCTATTACTTCTTCTATGTGAAGTTGTCATATGCTGTGAAGGGCCAGAAATGGAAGGCTTGGTAAAGTTTAGTTCTTAGAATGGACATAAAAACTATATCCATTACAATATTTAAGAACTATACACAATATTTAAGAACTATATACTTATACCAACAAAATATAATGTTTTAACAAATCATGTGAAGAAAGCATATCCTTGTTTTATGCAAAGAGGGCTAAGTATTTAAATGGTAATTTTACAGTTGGGAATTTGAAACAAAACTAATTACATCATTTTCCTCTCTACTGAATTGGCTAATTACTGTACATTTAAATGAGAATATTAAGTAATATTATTAAAATCAGTAACACAGACAGAACGAGAACTGTTCTTTTTCTAACTCTTTCCCAAACATCAGAGATTTCCTATTTCTAAGATTTCGTGGCAATTAAAATCCCAAACATGCCGTCGCTACGACTATACCTAATTTTTTAAATAATGTCTGATTAAGGGCAATGTAAAGCCAAGATCTCCGATAAGAGATGACAGCACTATCTCCGTATATGTCTAATGTATTTTTATCGATGTACGAAATGTCAATGGTGCTCCTACAAATTCAAGCCTAGAGAGTTCAAACTTTCAGGGAAGAAAGTTCATAACCAATTGCAGAGTTCTATCCGTGCCGATTTTTTATTATCTTTCTTGTTCAATGCTGAAATCTTCTCATTGTTGTTATGCTTACAATAATTGTTCAACAATCAACAAGAAAGAAAATAAAAAATCGGCACGGATAGAACTCTTGAATTAGTTATGAACTTTCTTCCCTGAAAGTTTGAACTCTCTAGGCTTGAATTTGTAGGAGCAGCAATGACATTTCGTGCAACGATAAAAATACATTAGACATATACGGAGATAGTGTTGCCATTTTTTTTTTGCCGGAGATCTTGGCTTTACATTGTCCTTAAGAAATGACTCTTAGCCCAAATTTAGTTTCTGTTTCTGTGTGTAAGACATTTCGTAATATGTCACTTTTGAATCATGACGTCTTTCCACATTTAGATTTTCAGAGATCAAAAGGTGAATCACTTCTTCGTGATAGCGAAAGTTTGGCTGAGAATTTTGGGGAAAACTGAGCAGCTAGAGGGCGCAGTTAAAATTTACAAGAGGTGCCCTTTTTATCTAATAAAATTTATGGAAAGTATTGTAAAAGTAAGCAAGATAGCATAGCCAATGTCTATTTCTATCCTAAGATTACGAAAGATTAGAAAACAAAAGGATATTGAGTAATAATTGTTCAGTTTTCTTAGTCTTATTGGTTTCTTCACTTCTTTGACACTGATCAACACCAACTTTCAGCCACCTCAATGTCGGAAGTGCGATTCTCCTCTCACTATGGAACCATATCATGACGAAGTTTTGTAAAATTTTTGTCTTTCTCTTATAGAAAAATGTCCTTTCTGAAATCATTTTTTAAATATTGTTTTTATTTGTTCTTGTTGTATCATCACCACATTTGTTGGCAGTCACGAGTATAGGAAGTCGACTCCAGAGGGGCGGTTGTAGGGAGGGGAAGGGGGAAAGCTGGAAAGAAAAGGGGAATTTCCGCTCTAATTAGCCGGCGAGACCTTCACTTAATAACCAGCTGATTGATTATAATGGGGGCAAGGATGTTATAGTTTCGTTGGTCACCAATTTTGTTTTCTGTTGTATTTTTTTTTATTCGTTTGCTGTCAACACAAGCCATCATCTTGACCTGGCAGTAGAAAGAGAAACTTCAGTTACGTCATAATTAATTATTTATTGACTATATATCATAGGCGTGTGTGCGGTAGGGAGGGGGGGGGCAAGTGCTCCCTCTAATACAATTCACTGTCATATGATTTTTTTAAAATAAACTGAAGAAAATGCTATATAGACGCTTCGTTGCTAGGTTGAGTAAGAATGACATCATTCCATTTTTTTAAAGTGCATATTTTGGTCTATATAATTCTTAGTCCGTTCGTTGTATTTTCACACACACACACACACACACACACACACAAAAACTTATTCCTTGATTAGTGTTTCTGCATTTTATTCGATATGAATAGTTCAGAAGCCAAGATGTGACATTATGACGAATAGAAAAAGTTCGTGACAACTTTTTACTCTTTATAACTCAAAATATATGTGACACAAACATGTCACTATTTTGTGCATAGAAACCTTGATCTCAATGTGTCTATGTACAAAATATGACAATTGTGTGTCATACATATATATATATATATATATATATATATATATATATAATCATATTCAGCCGTTTTCTATCCACTGCTGGATGAAGGCCTCCCCCTTTTCTTTCCACATATCTCGGTCTGCTGCTATCCTCATCCATGTAGCTCCTGAAAAACGCTTGATTTCATCTACCCATCTTACATTTGGACGTCGTCTCGGTCGTTTCTTTTCTCTAGGAATCCACTGTAGTACATTTGTCGTCCACCTTCCATCTGTTCGTCTAGCTATGTGACCGGCCCATCTCCACTTCA
>JAGDQP010010267.1:14429-56329 GCA_022664845.1 Lepisma saccharinum
CTGTGATTGTCGAAACAGGTTGGGGGAGGTGCTGATTGAGTTCCTCCGTCACTTGCGCCGCAGTGGCACGAGGGTTCCGCGTGACAATGCGCTTTAATACCCGGCGTGCCCTGTCACTGATGCTTTTCTTCCGCCCACTGTTCCGCTTCCCCGATGTGGTTTTCCCGTGTGTTGTGTAGGCCGTCATCACCTTCGACACTGTCCCTGGCGACACACCTAACACACTAGCCACTGCCGTCACACTCACTCCACATAACCGCGCACCAACAATTTGCCCTCTTTGAAACTCTGAGAGGTCTCCCATTTTACACTATCTCCGTCTGCTGCAGCCACTGCACACTCCTGTTCCACGACGCCTGACGTAGTATGGAGACCGACCTAACACACCACCACCAGCAGTCCGGCGCTGCGGTCGCCACGACACCACTGCCAACCCATACATCTGACGTGTTGCCAACTACAGGTGTTTCCATTATTCTGATAAGCATCTGTATATATATATATTGTGTGTGTGTGTGTGTGTGTGCCTCAAACTGTTTCTTATTCGTAAATGTTATTTGGATCCCTTGGTTTCTGGATTAACTTTGGTAAACTTTATTTTGTATGGGCCAGTCTAGTAACTTTTGACTTCGACCCGTCACGATTACACTGTGCAGTCATTACGAGTTAAAATCCACGGGCTCACGGTGGCTCAGTTGTTAGAGCGCTCACCTCTGGTGCTAGGGGTCGTCGGATCGATCACTGCTCATGCCATGTAGGCTTTGTGGTGGACAAACACCGTGTGCGTGGGTTTTCTCGAGGTTCTCCCGTTTTCTCCCACTTTCTTCATTCCACCAATTCATCCCATCATCATCAGGAGCCATAGTTGCCTAAAGGCATTAAAATAATATTTCAAAAACGAGTTAAGGTCCATGCCACTGTAGGAAATCGAATCCGCGACCATCGAGTCGCTATCCTAACGGCTCAGACCACATGACTTCCTGGTCGGCCATTGGCTTCTCTAGTTGACATATGCAGCTTGTATGTATAGTCTGTTGTTCCATTTCTACATTTCATCCATAATAATAATAATAATAATTATTATTATTATTAAGAAAATAATAATAATTTTCAATCAGAAACTCTCCCCTCCCTAATTTCTAACTCTAAAGGCGTTTTATCACGAGTCGGCAACCTATTTATTACTCGCGAAAGGTTTACGTGTAACCCAGAAACGATTTTGTACAAATTTCTGTGTGCGGTTCTCGAAATAACATCATAATTAATCTATGTTCATTACTTTTAAGGCTAATATTTATTCTTCGCATCTTTTATAATATATTACCATAAATTAAAGAAACTAAGAGTGATTGTTAATAGTTTAGAAGTTATTGTACCAAAAGGACAGGGGTTTAGCACCGAGATAGGACGAAACGGAACTGTATTCCAGTCTTCATATATCATCTCAAATTATAGGAAACCTCTCTCTTGTACTCGGCGCCGAGCCGCTGTAGCTCAGTTGTAGAGCGTTGGGGTAGTATTCAGGAGGTCCTGGTTTCGATTCCAGTGGCCGACCATTCTGAGTCAGGTTATTCCTCAGTCACAACCAGGCGAATCCCGGGATGGCACCTTCAACATAGGCCCTGGCCAACACCTTCACGAATTATTTTCCCTCTCCTATCCCGGTCTGAACCTTAGTTGCTTAAAGGCCATAAATAAAGTTCAATTCTTGTACTCGGTCTCGTCTCGAGTTGTAAACGTCCGTCTTGATCTAGGTCTCGTCACAATCAACACATAAATCCGCATTCCGGTTCCGGATAATTTTGAAACAGGATACCCAAATCCGCACCTTGAAATCGAGTACCCTCATCTGTATTTTGTAACCAGCTACCCGGATCCGGATCTTGGAACCGTCGATCATGATCTTGGAACCGAGTACCCGGATGCATACATAGCTTGGAACCAGGTATCCTGATCGGGATCTTGGAATCAGCTAGCCATGTCAGAAACTTGGGACCGGATCTTGAAACATCGGAACTAAATCCTGGAACCGAGTACCCGAGTGCAGATCTTGGAAACGAGAATCCGGCTCTTGGAACCGTTTATCCTAATCCTGGAACCTGGTACCCGTTTGTAGATCTTGGATCCGAGGATCCTGATCCTGGAACCAGATACCCGGATGAAGGTATTACAAATGGAATCCGGATCCTGGAATCGGGTACTCGCATGTAGATCTTGGAACCGAGGATCCGGATCTTCGAACCTCCTACTCGGTTCCTTCAAAATCAGGTTCCGCCCATCTCTAATGCAGAGGATTACCTTGTTACAGAGAAGAAGAAATAAGCTTCTTGTATGAAGTTAAAGCAGCCCCGATGACAACATAATGAGGTACGTATACTGGAAACTAGGGTAAATTCTTGAAATGGAGGAAGCTAAGCAAATATGAAGTACCTGCCACCTTTAGAGTAACCAGATCTAAAACAAGCCGATAAATCAAGATAAATCTGAAGTCGGTTTCTACTAGCTGTTTTAGTTGAGGCACCAGCCTTGGAAAGGTTCGTTAAAAATTGGAAGAACATGCCAGGATTAAGGTCACCAGAATTTGAACCCAGATACTCCCGACTACAAGGTAAGCACGCTGTAGCTGAACCTTCACACGCTGCCAAAACCTTTGTTGAGAATTATCATACGCCGCCAATCTCCCTCCAATGGAGGAAGTTCACCCTCTAACTTCTTACGTACACTCTCAAAGTGATTTTTTTTTTTTTGTAGAAACCGTGCAAATCCTCCCTCCACACTGAAAAACCTTGCAGTAAGCCCACACTGGTATTAGTATTAGAACAAATACTATTACAACATAATAAAAACATAGTAAACCAAACAAATTGCCGATGAGTCAGATAAGGAAATTACCCGAACATCTATCCAAACAGAATGTGCGCGTGGAATTGTACATGATCATCGTGACCTTTACGAGGAGAAAGGAAGAAAGTTTGAAATTAAATTTAAGAGAAATCTTCTTTAGCAAACACCTTCACTTTTTTTAAATACTTTATATGCATCAATTCACTTGCTTTGTTCAATTAGGAAATTAATTAATTAGTTCTTGGAAATGAAGTTATAATCTAATTAGACCTGAGTTCCTGACCATTCTCCTCTGTTCATGTAATGAAGGTTTTCGCGAGAAGGTGTCATCAGTATCTTTCCTATTTAGTTTATCGTCATAATCATTACTGTTTTGTCGAGAGCGGCACGTCCTTCAATCCATGTTAGTTCCTCTCCATTCTTGTGATTTCCTTTTTGATCCAACCAGTGATTTCGCCAGACTTTCCTGTGGGGGTGTCACCCTCCAAAAATCTCGACAACACCCCCAACATTTTTTTTCTGTGAAAAATCGATAGAAACTATGCGAAACTCCATCTACACCCTTCCAATTTTGACTTTACACCCCCGAAACTGAACATACTGGCGGTATCCCAGGTTCGAACATAGATTTATCTTCACTTCCTTAATGCTGTCAAGGAGTCGGATTGGTTTTCTTCCTCCTTTTCGTTCAACCATACCTTCAATTGAATCCTCCAATGTTAAAAGGGACTAAGAAAACATTCCCAAGTGACACACTCAGATTTGAATGAAATTTGCACAGTTGATACATTTCAACCTGAAAAGAAATAGGGTGAGATCCTATGCGAAAGTTTTGTGATGTCCTTGTAAAATATATTGGATGATTCAAATGTGGACCATATGATTTCTACAGATTTGACGCTACATGAACGTAACCGTATCAAATGTGAATGAGACCAAGTACCGCATCTCTGGTGTATGCTACTTTCTCTGTCCGCCATCTTGGATTCAACTTTTTTTTTCAAATGGCAATAGGGGCAAGTGACATATCAAATACACCTGCAATTTTCTCACAATGTCACTGGTGATATTGGATTTACTATATTTCTAACCGTTCTCAAGTTATTGCGTGTTACATTTTATATATGGTGTGTATTGAATTCTCCATATAATTTCCACATAATTTTTTACAGGTTATACAGAATATGAACGTATCCATATGGAATGAGAATGAGCCCAAGTACTGCATATCTGAAGCATGCTACATGCTACGTCCGCCATCTTGGATTCTACTTATTTTCTTCATGTAAGAAGAGTTGCAAGTGACATATCAAATTCCTCTACAATTTGCTCAGGAACTCACTGATGCAATTTGTTTACCGTATCTTTAACCAATCTCAAGTTACTACAAGTTAATTAAATGAAATATTGTTTTGAATTCCATAGTCCTTGAATTACGACTACTGTCCAATCTGTGACTCCCACGCACAGGGCAACAGTGTTCAATAAACTATCGCAAGCGTACGCCTGCAGCGGCTCGGTAGGCAAGGCGGTCGGCGACTCGGGTTCGGTTCCCGTCCAGACAACAATATTGTTAGAAGAAAATATTACTTTATGCTAATCTTATTAAGTAGTAAATGTACATTCACATTACAATATTTAAAAGTCTATCACACAACACATAGTAATGCCGAATATGTGCGAGAGAGAGAGTAAAGACGGATTAGTTAGTTTTCATTGCTTTTCGCTAATCACTGTCACTGATATAAATAAAGGTATTTTTGTCAGTAACAAAAACGTGTGGTGACATTTGTATCAGTAATAAAAGAAAGAGGGAGAGTAGTGACTCCATGACCGTAGTTACCTACAGAATTGTTTATCTAGATATACACAAACAGGTACGGCGAAATGAAGGGGAGCACTGTCCTGTGTAAGAGGGTTAATGAAATCGCCGTCTTCAAGTAAGGTAAGTGGGAGGACTGATTCTTGCAGGGTGCGAAGATAACTATTTCCAGATAAAGTATCATTAAAAACACTGCAGCAATTACTCGAGTATGTCATATATCACACCAACCAGAACTTTTCGTGTAGCATGCATTCTGCCTGGTTGATACCAATGTGGATTGGTGTTAGGCCTCTCCATTAGTAAATAAAAAACTTCGTAACTAAAAATGATGTTTAGCGCAAAAAACTGATTACTCCAAAGTTGCTTCGGGCCTCTCGCAAAACTAAGGACGCCGATTCGGATCATTCTCACACAATTCATGTGGCATTTACAGCTTGTACGGGGACCATTTATGTTTGTAGAGGACACGAATAATGTAGGTTTGACTGACGCCACATTCTCATAATTTACTTCGTGTGCTCTTTGTACGGCTTTTAAGAAAAGTTGTCAAATCCACAGTTGCTGCCTCCGCATGAGTTGGGATTTTTGGCCTCCGCTTTTCGCTCTATTGCACCTACATCCTGTTTGTCTAAATTTGTGAATGAGTTTGTAGGCCTATAATAGGATGACTTTCGGGGTATCTAAATTATTACTTTATCTGGCAATAATCGGCACGATCTTATATTATTTTGTAATTTTCGTCCGTTGGTACAGTTAAAAACATTTTTAATAATAACCTGAGACTTGTCAAAGATAGGTAATAAAAATTGCATCAGCGAGTTCCTGAGGATATTCCAGAGGAATTTCATGTCACTTGCCACTCTTCTTACTTGAAGAAAATAAGTAAAATCCAAGATGGCAGACGGAGCATGTAGCACGTTTCAGAGATGCAGTGCTTGGTATCATTCACATTTGATATGGTTACGTTCATGTTGCGTCTAATCTGTACAAATTATATGGTCCACATTTGAATCACCCAATACATTTTTCAAGGACATCACTAAACTTTCCAATCACCTGGCTCCTTCGAGAGGAAATTGCGAAACGTAGGAGCTTACACCATTTCTTTTCACGTTGAAAACTATCAACTGTGAAAATTTCATTTAAATTTAAGTGTGTCATGTGGGAATGTTTCCTTGTAAGTAAAACAATCAATTTTTCAGGAGAGTGAAAAAAAGAAAACGTTTCCACTTAAATTCTATTCTGTAAAATAAAGTATAAATTTTCTAGTTCTGTTATGAGTCCAATGAAGATATTTTTCCACAATCCTACGTATTAAAAAAATTAATTAAAATTTTGTGATTTATGGCGATATTTAAAAAAAAAAACGTGACTTAATTCCTTTTAACGTTGTATTCAATTAAAAAGGAAGCAATGTTAATGCAATTATGTTAATTTGGAGGTTATAATAGACTCATAATTCAAAAATAAACATTTCAAATCACATTACAAATGTGTATCTAGATAGTTTTATAATTGTAACAGAAGAATGTTATTTGTAGTTTCTAATACGATATGAGCTTCTGGTGTTTCTTCATAAAAATATTTTGATTAAGGAGTGTGATATACATATTGAAAGACTTTATTTTCTAAACCTAGTATCTTCTCAGTGCTAGTAGGCACTTTACAAGAATATGCTTTTTCAAGTAGGAACATAAATAATTTGGAGTAAAACTTGGGGAATACAATGAGTAATATTTATTGTGTTTAAGCATTGCATTAAGAAAAGGATTATGAGAACTTGGGCATAAGGTCTCATATAAAGGCCACCAGTACCTAGTGAGAATATCTGAACTTAATTCAGATATTGTCTTCATTAATGAATCAAAACTTTATAACAATGTATTTGGTTAAAAGGAAACAAGTCAATGACTTAACGCGTTTTTACACACACTATAAACCCGACTGTATTCAATTACTCAGATCGAAAGGTAGTTCCTTTTAACATAGACTGATGAAAGAATGCTTTCTTGTGTAGACTTAAGGAGAAAGGGGGAGAAATAAGTTATTTGGACTTAGTTCCTTTTATCATTGGAGGATTCAATTGTATCCCTAATGCCTTGTTCACATTATTAACATCTTACCATGGTTAACGTAAACCAAGATTATTTTACTAATGTAAACGGTAGTTACCGTTAACGCGGGTTTCAAATTTAATCAGCGTCAACTTACGACGGTTATCTTCTAACGTTAGTTATCTAAACGCAAGATGGCCGCTAAGCGCAGCTCACTTCGTGAGTTTATTTCTTTCTTTATCAAAATATATAGCATCTTAGTGAAGCGTATCGCTTTTAAAGTATAAAAGAGTGATGGCAGAACTAATCTGCAAAATGTTACGCTACAATCAATTCATTTATGTTCATTATTTTATAATTTAAACCTCTACCGTGTAACCTTAGAGTATGGAAAAAGTAGAGTCCCTATTCTAAGCGTTTCTTTACTGACAATGGCAGTACAAGCACGATAACCAAGTTAAGATCCGTAGTATAAACGTAAGTTTTTTTCAACCACGATTTTTACCATCGTGGCAATCTTAGTAATGTAAATAAGACATTAGCATATAATCTCTTAATCAATTTCTCTTTCGCTTCTTTATTCACTTCAATGTTCTTTGCCTCTCACCTATTCTTTTCAGTTCTTCCTTATTACGCATCTTTTGTGCGCAGCTGATTTTTCTTTCTTCTCCATGTTCACATATTGAAAGCTTCCAATGTTCTTTCTTAACTTTTCCCTAGAGTCCACGATTTCAACTCCATGCAACACAATACTCCATACAAAACATCAATCTTATTCTCTATTCTTTGTTCATTGGCGAACGAAAAATAGGTTTCTTTTTAATGAATTCCTTTTTTTGACATTGCTATTCTCGTCTTTTCTCTCATTTCATATCCTCAACGTATAATATTTCCCAGATAGTTTGAACCTAATTAATTGTTATGCCTTTTCTCTTCCAACTTTCATTCCAATTACTATCCCTTTTTTACGTTCTTTTCTTTAGTTCACAATGGTTCGTGGTGTCCTCAAACCTTGCAACGTTAATTTAATTCATTTCCTGACATCATACAATGATGAAATTTTACACAGCGATGTAAGTCGGGTGACAATACAATATTCCATTGTTACTTTCATGTATGTAAAGCATTTTTATTGTGGACTTCTTTATCCTAAAATAAATATTAGCCTGCAACGATGTTGGGTTTGACTGGTTGAAGAACACTTTAGGATTTGGGTCACAAAAGATCTTGATAAAAAGTATCCGAACACCGAAATAACTAAAAAAATAATAATAATAATTTAAAAAACTTTTTAAAGACATGTTTTTCTTAAATAATTCGTACTAAAAATTAAAAAATAATTTTGTTTATACCTGATTAAAAAGAAAAGCATGGGGTGGACCAATTCAAGAATTTATGGCTCGCCCAATGCTTTTTTTTTAATCATGCATAAACTTTTTTTTTTTTTTTTTTTTTGCTTTTTAGTACGAATTGTTTAAGAAAAGTATGTCTTTAAAAAAGGGGGTTTTCTTTTTTCAAATATATTTTGCTGTTTTTATGTTTATTGTCACTCCATGTTTCTCGTACGCTCCCTACAGAAGTGATATCCGATTCTCAGCAAGGAAACTCTGTCATCTGCAAATCTAATGCATTTTATTTTTCTTTCCAGGACCTTGAAGCCGCCTCTGGTTTTGAAGAATATCTTTATATATATAGGGTGTTGCAAAATAACATTGACACAAAAAAACTCAAAAGATTCCTAACATGAAAATCAGAAGGGAAAAAAAAGTTGGAGCTGCGATTCTACCAATAATCGGAAAGGTCATTTACTTGCATTATAACGAAGCAAGCAGTAGTCCTTATAAAATAATCTGACAATACTGACAATTGCAGGGCTTAGGTACGGAAAAACTCACGGTATTTTTTTACTGTGTCGAATAATGTTTATGCTATAAGTTTGGAGCAGCTAAGTCAAACTGAATGAAAACAATTTGAATAATTATTTATATTAAAAAAAAATTGGATTTGCAATAGAACTACTGTATCAATCAAGACTGGTCCCGCAGCTCTGAGCTGTCAAGACCTTTCCAACGACACCTCATGCACCTCTCTACACTTTGTAGCATAGACATAATATATACTTAGCACGCTTCCGCATTTCTGTCTGCGTTAAAACTAATGTTTTTTTTTCTTCAAAGCACGTGATTTTGAATTCATCCGCTAGGTAGCTCTGCCATAGACCTCATATTCTATTGAAGTGTATGGCAAAGCTATCTAGCGGATGA
The DNA here is from genome assembly GCA_022664845.1 of Lepisma saccharinum. Lineage (NCBI taxonomy): Eukaryota > Metazoa > Arthropoda > Insecta > Zygentoma > Lepismatidae > Lepisma > Lepisma saccharinum. The sequence continues at coordinate 23,417 of JAGDQP010010267.1, forward strand.
ATTCAAAAACACGTGTTCCTGTACAAAAACCCACTAGTTTAAGCGCAGACAGAAATGGGAAATCGTGTTAAGTCTATATATTATGAGGTCTATGCTTGTAGTTCCCGAGATTTAATTTCTTGATACAGACGGACACCATGAGCGGGAATCGAACATCTCTTTTGTTATAGCTTTCCTATCAAGGGATCTAACTGTGTATAGGCCGTTATTTCTGCGCTAAAGTAGGGGGAAAAATCGTCAGTAATATTGGAAATTGGACATATTTAGACAACAAAATGTCGTATTAAGGTTGAATGAAAAAAAAATCGAATTGGAAGTTCTACGTGCCTATTTAGAAGCATTGTTGTTACATAGGTTTCAACTTACTCGAAAATTACTTTTCAATACTATATATTATTAATATGCTTTGTTCACATTACAACAGTCTCCATTACTTTCACCTGCAATATAACATGGAATGAAATCTCAAATGTCAACATAATTCTTATTCACACAGAAACATATTTCGCTTACGTATTTTACTTGTCACTTATGGACGATTGAATCTACACTCACAATGCCGGCCAACCTGATTGAGGTTACCAAATGTTTCACCAATCTCTTCAGGCGCAAGCTACGATGGTACCTTGTTGAAGGTATTGGCTGCTACTTTCTACAGCCCTTTCCCCGGACGAATTATGTACAACAGTGATTTTTGTAAATCATTTACTTTATGTGAACAATACTTCTATAGGATGTTTACTCCTAGACACCACCGATGTTCATTAAGTACACAGACATTAGGCACACAGGATGCGTCGAAAATGGCCACATACTATTCTTTCGATTATTATCCGCTTACGTTTACTTTCTACCAAGCAATTCTTCGCACGCTTCATCTGCTTTCAATTGTTTGCCGTTTATGATTCGCCACTGTATTTTTTGTCTGAGTCTTCAGGATTGTCCTAATTTCCTTTGGGGCTACCCTTGAGCCATACTTGGCCAACATTTATTTCTACAGTACTGGAATCAACGACTTCCAATTCGAAATACCTAGTCGGGTCATACGTTCTGTCCCAACTGCAAAAAACAATAACTAGTAAAATACGCAGAGGGAAATGAAAATGTTTAGCGAAATAAAACAACGATAAGTGACAATCAATTGGGAACAACATTTATTCAAAATGGTTTCCTCTTGCCTGGACACAGGCTCGTAAACGACGCGGCCAATCATCAATGGCAGCACGCACCATATTAATGTTTATGTTAGCCACCGTTTCCACTATAGCACTTTTCGAGCGGTCCAAAGATATTGGAGGTTGAGAACACACCTTCTCCTCCAAATAGGACCAGATCTTGTAGTCAACAAGAGGATTTAAGTCTGGACTGGACGACGGCCATTCTTCGGTGGTGATAAACGCAATGTTGTTGCGACGAAACCACTCCTGAGTCGATTTCGCCTTGTGAGCTGGTACTGAGTCCTGTTGGAACACCAAAGGCTTATTTTTTAACAGAATGTTGCCAAGAGTTATCACCACCTTGTCGAGAATATCCTCCTGGTACACCTTGGCGCCTATTATGACACCTTTTTGGCAAAAATGGACTTCAGTGGGGCCCCAGTACGACACACTCAGCCAAACCATCACTGATGCTGGGTGATGACCTCGCTAGACTCGGGGAACTTGGTCACATGCTGCAGCACTGGTTGTAGCATACACTCTATCATTCTGGTGGTTGAGGTGTTCTTCAACAGGGGAAATTTTCTCATCTGTGAACAAGATTTGTCGATGCTTGTTATCCGCGTACTGCTGAAGGAGCACCTTTGATCTGTCACGTCGCATTCTCATCAAGCGCTGATTTAACCGATGGCCTGTCCTTCTGCGATAGGCATACAGTCCTAGATCTTCATTGATCGCCCTTTTCATTGATAATCGCGATATGTTCATTTGCAGGGCCATGAGTTTTTGCTTACGGATCGGCTTTCGGGCGATCGGTGCCTTCACTGCCTTAACGACAGCTGGTGTCCTAACCGAGCGAGCTCTACCAGTGCGAGGCTTATCCTCGATAGACGACGTTTCATTATATCGCTGTATGGTGCGATAAACAAATTTTTGTGTAGTGTTCAGTTTCCGCAGTAACTTGAAGATAGTCGTCGGAGGGTATCCGCACTTGTGTAAGGCCAGAACTGCGATACTGTTCTCTTTCTTTCCCCAATCCATCTTCACTCTGCAAGAAACAAAGGAAAACAATGGTGCTGTAAGTTCAACCAACATTACCGTTTAACATCAATGCTAGGTTATTTTCATACATCATTCCTAACTACTGGAATTTTTCGTACAAGTTTGGGACAGAACCTATGATCCGACTAGGTATATTATTTAACCTAATTCTAATTCGACCTTTTGTTATCGAGATATGGCCGTTTTCCAATGTTGCCAACGAATTTTCCCACACCTGTAGCACCGAAACGATGCATTTTGAGCACCGTCGATGGTCCATAGTCATCTTATTTTCATGTCAGGAATCTTTTGAGGTGATTTTGTCGGTGCTATTTTGCAACACCCTGTATATTGAATTTATTTGCGGCCTTTAGAATAAGCTCAGGATATGTAGGTAGAGAATGGAGAAGGTATTGGCTACCGTTAGGGCATTACTTAAGATATCATCCCGATATATGCATAGTGAAATTGAGGAAATCCCTGGAATTCTCAGTCAGAATGGTCGATTTCAGGCGCTTGTGAGTGATATATATCCCTGTCTCACTTCGTTCGCAGGGAACAATATTCAATTTCCAACGATATTTCATTGAGGTCGAGATATAATTTTAGATATTTTGATATTTGTTATATCCATTGATTTTTGATTCACGAGTAATATCGAAATCCGGAAATCGTGCACGCAACTCTAGCAACGCTGTGACACATAAAACGTGACATGCCAAGATTATTCCATTGTGTCCTGAAGAGTTTATAGTGCTTCTGGTTCTAATCAGCCATTTCAATCACAGTCACCCAATATTTTACTAAAGCAATGCGTAATTTTATTTTAAAGACGTCCTTATCGAGAAGGACACGCAGCTTGAAGAGTTGAAAGTGAGTTTAATCATTATTATAATTATACAATTAAGGTCATTTTTAATTTTAGTGACTTTGTGATGTGGTTTACGTTTAAAGAGATCGAAGGGTAGTAATTAAAATTTGTCGGCTTCGCTTTTTAGGTGTGATTGATATACGAAAACTTTTAATGAGCTTTATTTAATTTTGCCTGAAATTAATAAAACGGAACGAAGGTTATATGTAGATAAAATATGCAGCGTTTGTAATGAAGGTAGCTCTTTACTGCTTCAGTGATTTCTCGCTAAGCATAATTAGGTGTATGATGTTTAACTATTAAGCGCCCAGTGAACAACAAAATTCTTTAAGGAAAAGTACATTGTTACTTAAGACTCCCTAATAATGATATTTTGGTACAAAATAAATTATCATCACTTACTGAAAAAAGTGCTATGGGCGCAATAGTGGTGTTATACGGTGTATAACAATAGTCGTACTGCAGAAATCACACAACGTGTAAAATTTGCAATAAACTTTTCTTTTTTTTTACTGTGGGAATTACCTAAAATTGGTAAATTTTGCATTGTGCGGAAGAGCATAAGTACAGCTCGTCTAGAAACGACGTGCTTGTCACATTTTGTGTCTCGTCTCGGAGATATCTATCCCGTCTCGTTTTCCAAAATCAGGGTGTCTGTTTCCAATAACTCGTAACTACTACGTACTACTGGATGAGGCCTCTCTCGGAGGGAGGAGTGGGTCTACTGCTCCTACGCTCACCAGACGTGTTGGGAGAGGAGACCCGAAGCTCTCAACTGTGATCGCCACTGTCTTTTATTCATAGCAGCTCCCCAGTTGCATCACGATGCTTGGTGAGCTCCGTTCCAGACCCTCTCACTTTAAAAAAAAATCCCTGGGCAGAATCGGGAATCGAACCCGGGATCAGCAGTATACGAATCCGGAACCCCACACTTAAAAACAAGATAAATGTATTTTCAAGAAATTTCGAAACCATATATTTGTTCCGGAGCTAGCGGCGCGCAAAACTAGCACTGCATCTTCATAAATGACATGTCCAGAAATATAATGCATGTCGGATTAGCGAATCACAATCGAATACATCCATTTTATTAAGCAAAGTTTATGATTGATACTTTGAGGGCATTTCTATATTGACGTATGAAACCATATTTATTTCTTATCAATAACATTCATATGTAGGAAGTCCTCCTTTCTATGCATACTTACTCAAATCCTAAACTTCATTGAAATAGATGTATTGGGTTCAATTTCGATTGTGAATTGCTAAATTGATGCGTCTTACGACATTATTAGGGAAAACACGACGTCATTTCTGTTGATGGCCCGCTAATTTTTAGACGCTTCCAGTTCCGCAATTTGAAAATCTTCCACAGGATTATTTTTTCATTATGAGGTCGCCAGCATTTTATATCATCTTAACCCCCCGCGCGCGGGGGGGGGGGGGTAGTAGATTGTAGTGCGAGGGGAAATTAATAGCCAGATTTTTGGTGGGGCAAAATACCCCCATGCCCTTCAGGATTTCGCGCTGTGGTAAAATGAGTCAGAGTCCTGAAATTCATCATGAAAGCTTAAAATATCGGCCTAGTTTTAAATCTATAGGGACAATAATGCATCATGTAAAATCTAATTCATGAACAAACTTATTACGAAAATAAAAAACTGTCTACCTTCAAGGAGACGTGCTTTCAGAAAAGATTATCATTACTAGCGGTAGGCATAGCGGACGTAGGCATTGACACATGTATCGAAACAAGGCTAAATCATTGATTGGTGATATTATAAAGATAGAGAAAGACACATATCAAAAATGTAGTTATGAATTTCAATACGTAAGTGTAATTCATAGGTCTTTTGATTCTTTTATTAGAAGGCGAGTTGAAATTAATACAATTTGTTAGACCTTGAGGTTTGGAGAGGCCAAAACACTTACCATTAAAACGAATTGCAGAAAGGAAAATTGCGAAGTAAAACAAGTCCAAGTGACATACTGAAGTTTCTCTCGTTACCACAGCACAGGATCAGATCAACAGGAGAAACAAAGTACGTATATTGAGAAACGGAGGGAAAAAAAACGAGTGATGGAAACAAGAAAATGTAATGACGTGCTATATTGAAGGTCAAATTGTAAACCTCCGTTGTCTGTTAATTGATCTCTACAGCAGCACTGGGAAAGCTCATAAGTGTAACTAACGGGCCCGCAGGGTCCGCAATAGGGGAAGGGGGGGGGGGGTCGGTTGAAGGGTCCTACTTACGAAGATTAACTTCGCGGGTGCGATTCTGGTTTGTTGCGGGGAGGCCCACACGCCCTTAGTTACGCTACAGCTAGTGATGGCAGAAATTTGGCTAAGAAAAACTAAGCGTAAAATAACTGAACACGCATTTCTTTGTTTCTGCGGAAAGTCGTTTTCTGGGGGAAATGTTTATGGGAGCAACCCTCCCCCTTCAAATATGCTTTAAGGTGTGTTTTGCTCGGTGCGGTCAGTCATTGAGTACCGTAGCTAGTTCCCTCAGTTTCAAATGGGGCTGTTTTGCTTCGAGCGACTGGCGATGAATGGTTAACGATCAGTCTTTGGCTCTGAAGAGTCTTACGATTGAAGGGGGATATAATCACAGTTGTTTACGATTTGTCAAGTTGGCTGGAGTCAGTGTGGTACTTGAAGGGAGGGGGGGGGGTCCCAGGCACCTCTTAAACGCTTCCCCGGAACCTCATTGCCTTTGTGTTTTCTAGGTGGGGGGGGGGGATTGTTAATACCTTGCTGAATGATAGCAAATCACTCCGTAAATAAAATAAAATTGAAATAATCATAATATTTAAGTTACTGAAATAGTCTGAACTCAGAAACCAGTAGAAATTTTTTATAACACTGACTTATATCGTCGGGCGGTAACGTGTGCAACATCTTTGAACAGCCAAGGCCATCTTACTTTCCGATTTCGTTGTTCATTACGTTGGAAATTAATACAATACGATCAATGGCTATTAGACAAATTGAAGTCATAAAGAGATAGAGAGGTCTATGATGGCATTGTTAGACTTCCAACAACTCAGGTAAATTTAAAAGGGCAAGTAATAGTACTTCCATCAAAGGACGTGTTGCATGTCGAAGTTTGTACAAAGAAAGTGTTTTAAGAAACAATGGATTATTTATGTGGAAGATTGCATGTCGAAGAAAAGAGATTTGTGTCAACTTTCTTTCTGTCTAAGTTATCAATCATGGCCAGCTGATGCTATGAAAAAATGCTGTATGGTGACGACCTGCAGAAATTCATTAGTTAAGAGGTATTGTGAATTTTCATTGCACGAAGCGAACGGGGATTCCCTCTTACAACTTTACAGATGACTAGTGTTTAGGATGTACTGAGCATTAAAACATTGTGTAACGTGTTATTCATTAACGTCAATGGTCTTCCGTTATATAAAACAACGCAACATCTTTTCGGTCTTGCAAGCTTTTTTTCACAAAATAGAATTACATTTTGCTGTTAATTTCGGAAATGTCATCAGGTTTGTTCTATCACGTAAAGTTTTGGCGCAAAATTTATTTACAACTTCATTTCGTTACAAGCTTCATTACTTTTAAGGATTTAATATTTCTACGATAAGCTAAATCGCAATAGTTATTTGGCAAAGTAGCTCATTTTAAACAACTTTTTAATGCTGATTTCAAACATGATTTTACGGTAGATTATTCTCATGACATGAGCTTATGAAAAGTGGTAAGAGTAATTTTTAAAATTTCATAGAATTAACATTGTTTCATTTCATGTTTTCCTTTTGTATGTGATGAATAAACAAAGTCAATACTACCAAACAAACGACGAAGTATATTATTTTATGAGTGAATAAAATCAGTAGAATATAGGCTTGTCTAAAGATCTTCACACGTGTGTCAAAGAAATGTCTAATAAGCAGGATATGGTCTCCGAACATACACTTTGTAATATTAAAAACTAATGAGAAGTATATTTAAATTTAAGTTTTTAATATTACAACTTTAAATACACTTGTTTCATCTTTACATTTTCTTTGAACATGAAATACAACAATTACATTTTAGCTGACTGTTTAAGTTTGGTTTGTTCTTTATATTTTGCTGAAGTATTTCTTGTTCTTTGTTGATGCCACCCAGATCTTGTTAAAAGAACTCAATGGTTCTGGAGAGACTGGCGCTTATATTGCAACTGTAACTATTATTTAAAATATCTTAACATGTTTTCTACCATTTTCTTTGTGATGAGCACATTTCGTGTTTTCTAGAAAGGTTTCAACAACAGATCTTAGTAACATACATTCCTATTTATCAATTGACTTCATGGATTTTGAAATGCTTAAGTTTTCATAACTTTGCGGATTTGAGTATTTGCAAAAAATGTTACTTACCGACGAAGTAAAGCCAAAATGCTCAACAAGCCAAGGAACAAGGGACCCAACATCAAATGCTTTTAAGAGAACCTATAGTAATCAAACCCCCTTTTAAAATATATTTAAAACTGACAGAAAAGTGAGAACAATCATGGTATTTTGGAAAGCAGCCTAGATAATACTTACGAATATCTGTCAAATGAATTAATCTATAGTTTGAAGATATTTCTTATTTAAGAAAAAGGTGAAGGCCTGGATAATGTAATCTTACTTTACGGTCCTTCAAAAATATCTTGGCTAAAATAACAAACTTCAAACTCGGATTCAACTAATTTCAAAGATGTTAAATAAGTATTATTAGTTTTTCAAAATGTCAATATTGTTCTAGATTTATTCGGTATTTTAAAAAATTGAAAACAGGAAGTGTGAATGGGGAGCCGTAAATCATTACTTTAGAAGAACGTATATATTATGATTGGCTTATTCGTACATATAATTTCGTTATATGAATTTTCTACAAGTTATATTCAGAACTATGAATGTTCAGAAGAAAAGAGTGAGTTCAAAAAAAAAAGTTACATGATGATACAATAATGTTTATCATTAGTGTTTTTACTTTTGACGTTGTTATGAAGTTTGTTTTGTGGATTCATATTCTGAATTTGTGATTTCATAATTAAAATGAATAGGGCAATAAACCTGGAAATGAAGGGAAAAAATCCAAATAATCTAGGATTAAATACATGCAGTGAAAAACATACAGTAAATGGAATAGGATATGGGACAATTATCGAACAGAGGGATTACGAAAAGTCTCAATTAGTATCGAAATACAACCTTCCCCCCCCCCACCTCAAGGTGCTTCGATTTCCACACTGGCAGCATCATGTTTCTGAAATTTTCAGAAGAACAGGATGAGATCCTCGTCGAGTAAGTTGAAAATTATCTCGCGTCGTACTAGCTCTCACATCCCCAGTACAGAGACCAACGACTGAAACACAACATTTGGGCGGAAATTGTCAAGAAAGTGAGCAAACCATCTGAGTTTTCTTGTGTCATTGATCCCAATTTTTTGTGTGCCGCAATTTGATAGAGATAATAAACTTTATGAATACTGTAGGTCGTAATTGCACGTTACTTGGTGACAGGGGCACAGGGGATGGAGGAGCCAAGGGGCAGCCCTCCTTAAAGAGCTTGGAAAATTCATCTGGACGTTTCGAATTTTATCTCGGAAACTATATTATGAGTTAAATGCAGGACGTAGTGTCCAGAAATAGGCAAAACAATACAAATTTACAGGAGAGAAACGATAAATTGATGAAATAAGAACCGGTAATGAAAATAATGACTTTGGAAATTCCTCAGGACTATGGCATTCTTTTCACGACAAACCAATATCCATCCAAAGAGAAAAGAATGGCATTGACTAGATCATATTTTGGCTTGGTTCGTACGAGATGCACTAGTTGAACTAGTGTACACTTTAGCGTTCGCATGGATGGTGCAGCTTGCATTTCTGCAGTTCGCGTGGTCGGTGTTAGGCAAGTAATGTAACCTTCTGCTAGGGGTGTTCGGAATTTAGGAATTTCGGAAAGCCTGAATTTCGGAATGTCGAGCATCATCAAGAAATGGTAGAAAAGAACGGTTCACCACCAGCAGACAGATCGACAGGACATGTTCTTTTCACAACAATTAAAACTTGCTGCATAAGGTGTAATACAGTGTAAAGAATTATTACTTACGATGAACGTCTGAGCCTGAAGTGCCTAAAAGGCTTTAAGAAAATTCAAATTCTTATGTTCAAATTCTATTTCAGAATTTCGGAAACTCGGAATTTCGGAATTCCAAATTATGAATTTAAATTTAATTTGTAAGGCTTTAGGCAACTTTTGCTCAGACCGGATGATGATGATGGGATGATTGGTGGAATGGGGAAAGTAGGAGGAAACAGGAGAGCAAGGAGAAAACCCACGCACACGGCGTTTGTCCACCACAAAACCCACATGGAACGATCAGGAAGCAAAGCGACGACATCAAGCGCTAGGGCTGAACCCTTTACCATTGAGCAACCACGGCTCTGGGAATTCCGAAATGGCGGAATTTCGGAAAGTCCTGAATTGGTTTTGGACTTCCGATTTCCGAACACCCCTCCTGGAAGCACTTTCTGCATCCTGCTTATGAGCGGGCGCAGGTGAATGCAGAAAACTGACAGTCGTGATGCGTCCGCAGCGTATGGGTGAGAGAAGACATTCCCTTAAGAGCGCAAGATAGTCTCAGAAATGTCTGCAACATTGGTAACATTACGATATTTCTTTCTGCAGTGTCTCAGATATGTTTCAGGGACGGCGAAATTTCAGTCTTTGTTACAGTTACATTCTGATGTTACAGTCAGTGACATTGCAATGTAACGTTAAGCATGTGCAACAAAACCCAACAATAACTGATCTAAAGTAGATATACTAGTACATCAATAATTGGACTTTACCCATTGTCTTCAAGTTAGAGCTGTCTCTACTATGGACTCGAGATCTTTACCTGCTCATTTTATATGTGAAGAGCATATCACAAAACATAACGTTTGAACATGTACTACAGAAAAAATAAATAAAAAATCTTCTCTCATGACCAGGGCTCGAACCGCGGATCTTTCGCTAGGGGAGCTCACGCATTTCTAGTTACGCCACGACGGCTCTGTAAATGAATGGTCACAATAATTCTTCTACTAGTCTCCGCGCGTCCGATCCATGTACACCCTTCCTATTGGATGGCAGGTTCTAGATAAAGAATGTATAAGGGCTTTGCTGGATTACTATAAAAACTTTGGTTATGACCTGAATTTTGGATATCCGAATGTTTGCTTGTAAGCTACTACCATACTATTCATCAAATACCTTTGTGATTCGTACCACAGGAGCAAGAGTTAACGGGAACGTTGCAAAAGCAATCTTTGTGATACCTATTTGAAACCTGTAAAATAGCTGTCAACCTTACATTTATGTTCCTGGAGATCTACTCTTAAAGCCGATTTCCTGAAACATGAATAGGACATTACAACGTTCTTGAAACATAGCTGCAATTTCATGTACTGTTAGGGTTACAGGTGACACCACTGCTTGAAAACGATTTACACATGCCCGTTCGAGCAAGAGCTGCATGGGGTTGCACTATACAACTAAGACGTCACATTCCTTGACACTATTCTACACTCCTTACACTTCTGGTGCAGATAGTGTGATCCCAAGCGAGCAAATCCAATGTCTCTTTCTTCAGGCAACACATAACATACTCACAGTAATACTCTACAGTGAGCGAATAGAGACAAGCCATCATCATCATCATTTTTAGCCGTTTTCTATCCACTGCTGGACTTTTTCTTTCCACATATCTCGGTTTGCTGCTATCCTCATCCATGTAGCTCCTGAAAAACGCTTGATTTCATCTACCCATCTTCGAACCTCTTCTCGGTCGTTCCTTTTCTCTAGGAATTCAATGTAGTACATGTGTTGTCCACCTTCCATCTGTTCGTCTAGCTATGTGACCGGCCCATCTCCATTTCATCTTCTTCGCAGTCTTGAGTATATCTTCTACCTTTGTTTATGCACGAATCCATTAATTTGTCTTTCTGTCTCTCCTAGTTATTCCTAGCATGCATCTCTCCATTGCTCTTTGTGAAACTCTCAATCTTTGAGTCGTTTGCGCATTCAATGTTCAAGCTTCACAGCCGTACATCATGACAGGTAAGCCACATTGATTATAAACTTTACGCTTAAGACACATTGGTAGTTTGCTTTTGAAAATACAGTGTAGTCTTTCAAATGAACTCCACGCCATTTTACATCTTCTGTTTATTTCATCCGTCAACTTGGCATTCGATGTTTTGAGCTGCCTTAGCTAAACATATTCATCAACTATGCCTATTGTATCTCCGTGAATCTTTATTTCCTTCTTTGTAGCATGTTGATTGTTCAGTACTTTTGTTTTACTTAAATTCATTTTAAGCCCTATTTTCGAACTCTCATCACACAGCTCTTCCATTCTGGTTTGTAGTTCTTCTACACTTGAAGCAAACAGGGCTATACCATCGGCGAATCATAGGTGATGAAGATAGTTGCCACTGATTTTTATCCCAACTTCATTCCTGTTTAAATTTTTGAACACTCCCTCCAGGACTGCTGAGAATAGTTTTGGAGAAATTGAATCTCCTTGCTTTACCCCTTTTCCATTTTTTTTTAATTTTATTTTTTTGATGTAGTCTAATAACAGAGAGACAGCCATACGTAACGTATATCCTCCCGTTCTATTACCTGTTGCCTATTGAAGATTAATGTAGCGCATTGCATAAGTACATCAACTACATTCAGTGCTTATGCGAGTTCATTGTTTATGCCTTGTCCATATTTCTTCCCACTGTGCCTTATTTGTTTGGATAAGAGAGCGGGAGTTAATCATTTGCATACGTTTAGTGGAGAATTCCGGGAACATTTTGATACTACATCGGATATATCCGTTATGTATGAAAATATAGTAGATAATGTGGTTGTAGAGTTCACATCAAAGGTAAATGTATAAACAGCTTCTTTGCCCGAGCTTCCTCGACGAGCAAGCTCGACAGTTCAATAGCGCCTTTACACTGACGAGCTTGCTCGTCGTGTAAGCTGATCAACAAGTTCGATAGCGTAATAGAGCCCTCATCTAAACAACTCAAATCCAAACCATAAACCCGGCAATGTAGGCTATACGACATTACATATCAATAGTCATTTGTCTAAAATTCCAAGCTTAACAAGTCTTTTATAAAACAAAGACTGATTTATTAGTTGCCAAGCCCAGCAGTTGTAGTTTTCCACTATGCTTTTTAACGACCAAGGTCACAGAAATAGTAAAGTATTAGTCAAAAAGAAAATAAATACTTGGGCACAACGTGTAAGAAAGAAACACATGAAGTTGTAGTATATCTAATTTGTTTCAAGGTTATGGATAGATCACAAAAAGCCAAATGTTCACGACTTAAAAAAATAAAATGAAGACTTAACCAACACATTGAAGGCTATCAATTGGCACGGTTTTGAATGCTTAAAATTTTATTACAGAATAAATTAAAATCTTCCTCAGTTAACATTTTCATTTGCAGAAGTTACGTAGTTAAAACTGCATCGTCATTAGTTATTTGTTTTTATCGTTGTTTACAATCATACACGTATTAGTAACATAAAATGGGCCACAACGTATGAAGTAAAACATTGTCTATACAATGAAAAGTATAAAGCAGACAAAAAACAAACACTTCCATGTGTTAGTGCAGTAGCATTGATGAAACATCTACAAATGAGTATTTCTGCAGATCTCTTCTGAATAAAACAAGTGGTCGAGAATCAATGTTTATCTCTCAGCACGGATGTAAATAGGTAAAGGATATACTGCTAGCGGCCCGAAATTGACGCCAGCACATGCGCGCAATTCTAGAGTACCTGGCAGTTGTAACTGATTAAATTAAATATTCAAATCTCCCTCACTTTCTTGGTAAGTACACATGCAAGCATAGACAAACCAACAACAGACGCAAGTTCATTCTAATCATCCAGGCAAGATTAATCGAAAACTGATGTCAAGTTGACCAAGCTTAATTATATTGGACCAGTCAATCCGTTACCTATTTACATCCATGGTCTCTCAGTACTCTGCCAACTACAATAAGTCTAAGGGCTCATTTTCAAGCCCGTTTGCGTTGCTTGCGATTTGGGATAATAGCTAATTGAGACACGTGTTACAACACTAATAAAACTACATCACGAAACACCACGTGCTTCAATTGGCTATCCACCCTAATCGCAAGTAACTCAAGCGAGCTTGAAAATGTGCCCTAACTTTCATCCAGTTATCTAGTTTTATCACGGATAGACTTCAGGTAATATTTAGGGCTCTTCTTGTTACGTTCCAACTTCCATATCTTACTCTTTTATTTTGACACCGCTCATGAGGTAGAATAGACTGGGGCGTTTACTAAACGACGTTCTCGCAGGAGTGACATTTCCTACTGGGAAAAAAAAGTTATTGTGTTACTGTTTCTTGTATTAAACCGTTAAACGTGATGTGTATCGCGTCGCGTGTAATAAAAAACAAAACTAACCTGACTTAACGCAACCTACGTCCATAAAATTTGTAACGTGCTGAAAATTGGTATTAAAAAAATCAGTCTAATCTGATTTTCCAACCTTTGTCCGTGAAATGCATGCTGTTGAAAATGACCGACAATCGAACCCTGGGATTGCAGTTAACGCGGTATGGGTGGGAATGATACTTCCCCGAGTATGTCCATTTATTAACTCTTGTTTATCTCATTGCTTCACCTTTTACCTGCTCTCAACCACAGATTCACAAGCTCACTTGAAAAGCGAAGAGAACCACTTTAAAGCTTCCCCGTACCTGGGACAGCAAATTAACCACCCGGCTTATTGCAATTGAGTCGCTAGCTTTCAAATGCACTACGTTTTCATCACTCCTTCCTTACGTTTTTGAAAGTTAAAATTGCATTGGAACACAAAATAATTAACAATATGAAAAACATTTGCAAGGTTGTTTTGATGTTCTCCTCAGTCCGGCGTTTTGCGAGCAGGCATCAATCTCTCTTACCTCTTCATGAGTTTCACCAATCTTTGTTAAGAATTGAACGAATCGTTACGTATCTTTAACATCTAAAAGATTCATTGAATTTGCTAACGAACGATTAAGTGAATTGTGAACGGAAGGCTGATGAAATTGAACCAGAAATGTCGGCTTGGTAGCACTGCTGCATTGCCTTCAATGGCCAGACCTCGAAATTCTGTGTTGATATCATAAACTTCAAACTGACCAAATGGTGCTAAACTGTTTATGAAAAGTGTCTTTATACATTTTGATAAAACGTGTGCGTCCCCCCTCCCTACCACCTCCAAGAACATAAAAGCAATACTGGAAAATATATTGTTATAGTTACATACAAAAACATATAAAATTGATGGAAACACTTACAAAATAGCCTTCTGACGTTAAAAGTTTGTCAGTATATATAAAAGAAAGCTTTTTTTTTTAAAAAAAAAAGAGAATTTTAAATCATTTCGCAGAAAAGAAACTGTTTCAGAAACAACGAAATGATTTAAAAATGGATATGAAATATTTCTTCATGCTATGTGAGTACATATTTAAACGGCGCTGGTTGAATCTGAAAATATATAAGCCTATACATACAATGAATGTAATTATAGCTCCCAGCATCGGGGAACAGTAAAAGCAGTTATAATAGTAACATCGCAAATTGATCAAGATAATGTATATAAATCATTTTGGGTCTATTAGGGACTTTGTGTGTGTGTTTAAACGTGCTGTAGTGCATTATGTCAACCAATATACTAATTTGCGCAGTATATATATTCTTTTTCTCCCGTTTTCTGTTTCCAAAGTTCAGAGTAGCAGAGAAATGACCAAAGATTTCGCTGTTATGGGACAGTCCTTACCAACATGTGCACGTACAGATATTTGGCATTGTGTGGACTCACCATAAAACTTTCCTTTCTTAATAATAATAATGTAGTTTTATTTTGTTTTAATTCGTAACTATCAAAAGTTTACTTACACTATTTTCGCTTTCACCTATCCACATGTTTACTGACTCATTGTGTAATGATGAGAAAACCTGATTCCTTATTGAGTAATTATTATGACAACCACAGAGTGTGAACACCAGTAATGCTTCTTCACATGCGCATCAATCAAAATGAAATTGTCATTACTCACGGCACGGTTCCATTTAAAGTATGCGGAAAATTCCATAAGTTGGGATGGAGGGAGGGAAGGGGGAATTTTTACTTGTTGTTATCTTGGAATTTCGTTGATAGATTGAATTGTAATTACGTCCTAAATGGGCTTGTGAGCTGCTTAGGACGGGACCTACAGTTTATATATATATATATATATATATACATCCACTAGTGGATTGAATATGGCTGTGATTTATTATATATATATATATATATATATATATATAAGTGGACTCCGAATCATTCCATTCGAATAGAACTCAGCGGGCATTGAACCCCTTCAGCACGTACACATAAAACGAGCGCGCTAACATCTCGACAACTTCGAGGTCTCTTTCTCTTGGGATTTCGCATTGTGGATGAAAACAATTCGTCTGCACTCTTTCATATTTGTAAAACTTGATTTTTAGTGCACCAAAAGCTCTCTGTCACGCAATTCAGCGCCTCAAATAAAGCAGATACGATACACACATACAGAGAGAAAGAGAGAGAGAGAGTTCAGATTTGAGTTCAACGACCTGCAGCCTGCTTTTTAGTCTTGTGATTCTAAAGCTGGCAGGTCCGTTTAATTTGATTGGCCTTCTCCATTTAAAGAATTCAGGGTAGTTTCATTGTTGCTAAACTAATTTCATCGGCGCAGGTCTAAATTTATATACAGTACTATAAAGTTATTTGTGGTTGTCAGGCCAGATTTTCATGTTCGCGCTAGCTGCATGCTTCGCTTGTGATTTAACAGTAGTAAATAAAATTACGTGTTTACGTATTTCTATTAATTATTCCGGCTTGTCATGTATGCACTCACCGTGTTCTTTGTTTGCGATTCCTATGACTAGCCAATAGAATTGAACACGTGTTTCAATTAACTATTCAGGAAAATCGGAAGCGAATCACAGGGCTAGCACCTGCATGGAAATCCGGCCTTACTCAACCAAATTTCAATAGAAGAACGCGGTTAGCTCTACCAAATTGCAAGCAAAGAACGCGGTTATCGCGTACATTAAAAACCGGCCTTAGTCTCTATGTTTGGAAGTGCGTGTTGTCAATAGCATGGGATCACAAATCAGATAGTATTGCTTATATCCGTTGTCAGAAACGGTTTAGAACTTTTTTACAATTCAGTGTCTTTGTACTCAGGTCAGTCCATGTAAAAATTAAATCTCTGAAAACACAATTTGAAAGTGGAGAGGCGAGGAATGCGGGCACACCTAAGGTTATAATTTACAGCATTTTGTTGTCCTAAAGCTAGCTTAGAATTCCAGGGATTGTGTCAAGATTTTCAGTTTGGAGGGATGTAAAGCCAAAATTAATAGGGTGTAGGCAGGTTTTTTTATCAGTAAAAAAAATAAATTAGGGATGTGTACACGACGATGTGGAGGTTGGGGGTGCTAGTAGAATCCCTGGATGAAATTTTAAAATAAAACCTGTTTGCCTAAAGGAAGTAACTGATCGTATCGTATGAAGCTTCAGAAAAACACTCCAATCTATTTCTTGGAATAATGTGTCACCTCCCTGAAGGCTCTAGATACGGGATTTCGGACACCATAATACAAAGTGGAGATATATTTCTTATCTGTATTAGTAATATCTAACTGAATATATCTGACGAACGTGCGCCATATGTCAGGAAATCAAGATAGAAGAAGGATCATTAGTTGTTTTTCCGTCATCACTAAAGCAACTTTGGTGCAAGCCGCCAGACGTCTCTTAGATGACAATCCTTTGGTCATCACTCCTAGAAAAGTCATGAGAAAGATAGCGGCTATGATCTATATTGTCAGAGCTGAAATCAATCCAGTTTTCGAGATACAACCTAACCCGGACGTAACCCTGACCTGATCTAAACGTGACCTGATTGTGCTGGTGACCCATCTCAGCTCTGTATATTGTAGGTAGCATCTTGCGATATTCACTTGTTAAGGCTGAGGGAAAGTTCGAAAACATCCATCAGGAAGGCTGGCTTGAATGCGACTTGCACCCATGCTGCTTACTTGGTGCTTATCCGAAGTCTGAGGTCGTAACCATTAAACCAAGGGGACCGGGTGAACCGTACTCAACTCTACCGACTTATCTAATATTCTTTCTTCAATTTCATTAGGGCGAATGCTGGGATAATTCCTACAAAGGAGACACTGATCGTACTCTTCGGATAAGGTTTTTAGAAGTAGGTAACATTTCTTATGCCGACGAGAATATGTTTAAACTATGTCGACCAATTTAAATACAAACTTCGAAATCCTCGGTTGCAAGCTTCGATCGTGGGTAAATAGTTAAGCCACTGGCTTGTTGCGTGAAAGAACCCGGGTTCAAATCTCGGCGTGTGCAGGTGATTTTTTTTCTATCAAAATACATTTCGACATGTTCATATTTGTTATTAATAGTTGCTTTCTTGCATTTTTCGTAGATTATCTTAGATTAGTGACCATAGGTTAGGGTAATTTAGGTACGGTCAGGTTCGGTTATGTATCTTTCTTTCAATATACATTTCTATCTGCTTGTGCGAACCAGACCTTATCTAACCTCCGCTAACCCATGGTCACTAAAAATGCAAGAAAACCATTATTAATAATAAATGTGAACATATCGTGAAACATTTGGACAAAATTGGATGTTGTAGCACAGGAATAATCCTTGGAAGGGATTCACAATAGCGTAAGTGAAAAATAAAACGCAAATTCTACGACTCCCCTAAATTTGTAAAATATACTCGAATTCACAGAAGTCAGAGATACGCCAAACTGAAGGCAACCTAGTGTGCGAATTAACAAGGGGATGAGAGGTAAATCCCCCCTGGGAGTCTGCACTGCATGTGGACACACGTATAATGCATAATATTCGATTAATCACGTTACTTTCTTATCACAACATATCACCCACCCACCCAGTAAAAATACCTTAATTCGCACACTGTGGCAACCATAAAGAGTGTTCCAAGGTTTTGTCCTCAACAAACACCAGGATGATACTATCAACTTAGGCCCTGGCCGCATCCTTCCAGCACCGAACGGCCGTGGATTAGTGGTACGCCTCGGGCATGAATGTTTGTGTGTGTGATTTTAATTTAATTCTAAGAATATCAGTCTATACATGTTAAAAATGGTATATCAAATTGAACAAGTAAAACCCGCTTAGGGTGAACAAAGTTTCAAAAAAGTTGTACAGCGTTGGCTTAGCATTCGGAAAGTCCCGGGATCGATTCCAGCGGCCGAAAATTCTAACTGAGGTTTCCCAAGATTTTTCCTTAGCCATACCGGGAAACGCTGTGATGGTGCCTATAAAATAGACCCTGTCCGTCTACCTTCCAAGACACTCTCCAACCCTATCCCTGCTTGATCCTCATATGCCTGTAGGCCTTAAAATATTTTTTAAAAATCCTTCCAGGATCATTTTACCCCACCCTATCCCGGGCGAGTCTTACGCATAAACGACATAAATAAATTCACACATGCACACAAATCATATACTGTAGGTGTGAATACACGATTATAATGTACTGGGTGTCAGGGATAGTAAGCTACCCCCGCTCATTCGTTATAGTGAATTCTCAGTGGTAGAGCGTTGGCGTAGCATTTAGGAGGTCGTGGGTTCGATCCCATCGGCGGACTATCCTGACTGAGGTTTATCCAGGTATTTTCCTCAGACACACCAGGCAAATGTCGGGTTTACACCTTCAACATAGGCCCTGGCCGATACTTTCGCGAATCCTTTTCCTTTCCCTGTCCCGGACTGAGCCTTCGATGTCCAAAGGTCATAAATAAAATATAAATTAATTGTAAATTCAAAGTACGTATTGTTAATTACAAGACATATAGAGAAAATCCAATTTTAATATATGGTAGTCGAAGAAACTCACAAGTGGAAGCAGAAATGTTACTTCAAAAAATTATTATTTGAAAAATAATCAGAAATAAAATTGAGAAAAAATGTGTTTACCAGGGTTTGAACTCATAAACCTAATTTTCTTTTGTTAAAAACAAAATCGGATTCATCAGAGTTTGAACTCGCAACCCCAGGCATGAAAGACGAGCACGATAACCATCAGACTACCAAGACTTGTTTATTTTGATGATGAGAACACAGTATTCAGGGAAACTATCTATGTTCTGCGGGTCTCCGGTCTCATAACAAAGAAGTATGATATTTTCTATCTCAAAGCTTTACTTTCTTATACTTAAAATTAAAATGAAAACCGAGCAAATCAATACGTTTTGATTAAAAAATTAAAAACGTGTAAGAGTTTCATCAACTAACTAACTACTTGGCTTTATCAGACACTTCTAACGAGCCAGATATCTGGTTCCTGATTGACTTCCTGCCAGCAAATCCCATACCATCTACACAAAGTTAATTTTTAATTGACAACATTTACTGATTACCTTCCACCCCCTGTTCTTACTACATCTATGGGGAATGCATGAGTGGGGGGTAGCTTACTATTCTTGACATCCAGTTTATTATATTCGTATATTCACTTCTACAGTATATGATTTCTGTTCATGTGTGAATTTATTTATGTCGTTTAAGCATAAGACTCGCCCGGGATAGGGTGGGGTAAAATGATCCTGGAAGGATTTTAAAAAAAATAAATTTTAAGGCCTACAGGCATATGAGGATCAAGCAGGGATAGGGTTGGAGAGTGTGTTGGAAGGTAGACGGACAGGGTCTATTTTATAGGCACCATCACAGCGTTTCCCCGGTATGGCTAAGGAAACATTTTGGGAAAACTCAGTTAGAATTGTTAGGTGCTCGAATCGATCCCAGGACTTTCCGAATGCTAAGCCAATGCTGTACAACTTTTTTTAAACTTTGTTCACCCTAAGCGGGTTTTACTTGTTCAATTTGATATAGGTCTACCATTTTTAACATGTATAGACTTCTTAGAATTAAATTAAAATCACACACACAAACATTCATGCCCGAGGCGTACCACTAATCCACGGCCGTTCGGTGCTGGAAGGATGCGGCCAGGGCCTCAGGTGATAGTATCATCCCGGTATTTGTTGAGGACAAAACCTGGAAATACTCTTTAAGGTTTTCGCAGTGTGTGAATAAAGGTACTTTTTCAGGGGGATGATATGTTATGATAAGAAAGTAACGTGAAAATCGAGTATTATGTATTATACGTGTGCCCACATGCAGACTCCCATGGGGGACTTACCCCTCATCCACCCTGTTAATTCGCACACTGGGTGCCTTCAGTTTGGTGTATCTGACTTCTGTGAATTCAAGTATACTTAACAAACTTGGGGAAGTCGTATAATTTGCGTTCTATTTTTCACTTACGACAGCTTTTGTGAATCCCCTCCAAGGATTATTCCTCTGCTCCAGTATCCAATTTTGTCAAAATGTATGATGATATGTTTACATTTATTTTTAATAATTATTTTCTTGCATTTTTAGTGACCATGGGTTAGAGGAAGTTAGGTAAGGTCAATTTCGCACCAGGGTTGGAATATTTAAAACAAAATGTTTTAAACGTGTTGGAAACAGAGGCGATTGTTTTAAACATTTCGTTAAAAACATTTTGAATATTTGTTTGAAATTATGTTTTTAGGCCGTTTTTAAAACATCCTTTGAAAGTATCATATTATATTTAAGAGTACGAAAGTGTGTGTGTTTTTTTACCAGTAAAACGTATGCAATTTACACGAAGTGAAAGCTAGTTTCCAAAATAATCAGTATTATGGCACCGCAAGCCTACAGATGTAGACAAAATGCGTTGTTTCGATTTATTCTTTATTGGTTGGCTGATAGAAGCGAGAAATATATTAATGTTCACAACAATCGCTATCAATAACAGGAAACAAGATGTTCATATTTCAATTCTTTCTTTTTTATTTCATCCCTGATATCTTGAGTTTTGCTGTAGCTATGCACGTGACACGGCTCAATTGCTTAAGTATCCGAAATATGGGCCCCCTACCCTATTCTGATTATAAAGAGATCATAGCAAATACAAAGCGTTCGTTTTCTCTAACATTGGTGTTTTTAGTAAAAGAACATAAGCCTTCGCTTTTTCTAAATTTCGTTTTCTAAAGGCAGCAGTTATTTGTAATATTGCTAAAGTCTCTTTAAGCAAAAAATTGTTTCATATAACTAACTAAGAAGCAATATAACATAATTAAACTCTACATTACAAATATTTATTTTTAGATATTCAGAGTTGCTCAGTTCTCAGAGTTGCCAACTTTAAAAATACATTTTTTTTAAATCTTCCATATCATATCTGCCCCAAACTTAGCTTAAACATCATTCAACACAGTAGAAGAAAGTTTTGGGTGTCCCAGACTTCAAACATCCCAGTCGTCAGTGTTGCCAACCTATTTTAAAATTCAAGTTATAGCAATGCCTTTATTAATGCAAATCTGCATTGTGCATTGATTTACACTAAATTTGTCATGTGCATTAGGTACTGGGACACTTCATGTGGGTACTTCCGGCGCCTCAATTGTCAGTGTTGCCAACCAATTTCTGAAAATAAAATGTTTAATTGCTTCCATATCGTTGAACGTATTAGGACCAGCCTTTGTATTTATGTATTATGAGACGCGTCATAGAGGCACTTCAGATCCCACAGTTGACAATGTTGGCAGTCAGTTTTAAAAATTAAATATTTACTACTTCCATTCAGTTCTATATATCCGCACCAAACTTTGAGTATACATCTTCGACACAATAGGAACATACTGTGGTTGTTCCCTATACCCAAGCACCCAAGTATCAACGTTGCCACCTTTCAAATTGCCCTCATACTGTTACGTGCCGTTACCTATTCCTATACTTAAAAAAAAGCGCGTGAGGAGTCGCTGGACTTAATTACGTTATGATATGCTTTGAGATAATACTCCTCACAATCAGAGCCCTATTGCAACACACTCATTAGAAGTAAACTATATGTAGTTGCTTGTTTATAAGAGTATTCATTGGGCATTTATTTGAAATTTAGGTAAGAATTCATAGTTTTTCAGTTTACAGTAAAGATGTCTTCGAAGTTTTATCTATCTCTAGGAACTTAAATTTATATAACTCAAAACATTTCTTCAGTTTCCTGGAGATTTATTAGCATTTTATTACAAACTATACCAAATAACTTCAGTCCATATGTTCTTAGTTCCCTTATGTTTGTCAGGGGGAAGATATACGAAGTATAGTAATGTGGCAATGAATGCATAAATAATCCCATCACTTGCCTCGTAAGGCTACAGGAAAACAAAGCAGTAGTACATTGGGATGAATGTGTGAAAGATTAAATCCAATCCTGCTGATTACATTGATTATCTGCAGTGTAAAGCGTTAAATAATTGCTTTGTAAAAAAAAAAACTACATAAGAAAACGAAAATCAACTGAAAAACTTCCAAAACAATTCACAGAAAATAAAACTTTTTTTTTTTTACAACACTCTGTACTCTGCTTCTTTGTTGCTCGTTTAAAGACTCATTAAATTATCAGTGGGTTGTGCAGGAAGGAAACGGGATTTAATCTGGACACACTTTATTAAAGTTAATCCTTCCGAAAATAACCGTAAAAGCCAAATGTAGATTGTGTAAAAAGGAAATGGCAGGCCTTGTTGCCCGAACGAGAGAACATTTCAAGAAGTATAATTCAAATTCCGGCCAGGACACTGGAGAATTTTCCTTTATTGTACCCATGGCTGGCGCTCTGAAATATACTCAGCCTCCTATCAAATTGAGTACCACAGTGTCGTTGGTATTCCTGGGAACTTTAGGGGGGTAAAGGCAGCCGAGCGTGGGACTGATCACCTCACTTCGTGCCGTTGGTCGATAATATGTGGATCGCTACCTCCACATCCCCCATGCGCCGTTCACGACGCGTGAGCATTGCACAGGGTGTACCTTTACCTTTTATATAATAAACAGCTTTGTCATTGAATTTCAATAAATAACAATTTCCATCAAATGTAGTAAAATAGAAACTAAAATTTCATGGTTATGAATAGACCAGAAGTGCGATTGAAACGTTATAGAAGCTACTGCAGATGGACT
Organism: Lepisma saccharinum; assembly: GCA_022664845.1. NCBI lineage: Eukaryota > Metazoa > Arthropoda > Insecta > Zygentoma > Lepismatidae > Lepisma > Lepisma saccharinum. Next base: position 46,645 of record JAGDQP010010267.1, read on the forward strand.
ATCTATCATAACACCTACCAAGTTTTTATTTTTATTTTTAAGAAAATATTTAAAACATTTTAAACAGTTTTTGCGGTTTTTATTTAAAATATGTTTTTACCACCCCTTGTTCGCACAAACAGATAGAAATGTATTTCGAAAGAAAGAAACGAAAGTTAAAAGGTACATAACCGAACCTGACCGTACCTAAATTACCCTAACCCATGGTCACTAATCTAAGATAAGCTACGAAAGATGCAAGAAAGCAATTATTAATAACAAATATGAACATATAGAAAAGTATTTTGATAGAAAAAATCACCTGCATTCGCCGAGATTTGAACCCGGCTTCTTTCACTCAACAAGCCAACGGCTTAACTACTTACCCACGGTCGGAGCTTGCAACCGGGGATTTCGAAGTTTTATTTAAACTGCAGGTGTGTTACGTAACAATCCTAGCAGATGTGATTCGCGCGTGGATTTCTGGTGTGACCGGCTCCTTCAAGAGCTAGGATTCGATTCGTAGATTTACGAAATCACTCCTTTAATCCTGGATTAATCCGAGATATATGTTGGTGCAACAGTAAGTTCTCAAGATTATGGATGAATTTGTGCTGGATCTTGATCTACAGATCAAATGTTTCTTATGGAACTAGAACTATGAAGCTGAGCCATAGATGCCTAAAGGCCGAAAATAAAATTCAAACTTCAAATGGAACCGATGGTAACACGCTGACAGTATCGAGTTTAATGTCTGATTTAACAACACATTTGTTATGGTCTGTGTAGGTAAGTGATCATCGTGTGAGACTCTCATTCTCAAGGTTCTTGGTTTGATTCCACGCCTGGATTTCAAATTGGTTTCGTTAAGGAATTAAGGGTTGTAAATGATCTTCGCGATTGCTACTGAAAGAGATTTATTCCGAAAAGGGAGAAAAATAAAAGACAGATATATGGGACAGGGAGAAAGACTCAGACTGTGCATCCTTAAACATTAAAATTTCATTTATTTCCATGTTTTCCGATATTTTTTCGAAAAAGACAAGTTTTGTTGCACTGCACAATGACGATTCCTGCATGATGTATGTATGTATTATTATTATTATTATTATCCTTTTCTTTGCATTAATTCTATCTCTTAGAACTTAACGTGCATGGAATTTCTGCCTATCTATCTGGTAGTTCTCTAAGTGATGCTCAACTTCTCATGCTTTCTTGCTGCCATGCCATGTTTTGCCACATGTTTGTACTGTCATATTGGTTCTCTATTAGGCGTACAGTGAAACAATTCTCCTGGAGGAAAAGGTATTATTTCTTATAACTCCACCCTCCATTTACTTTTTTCGTTCACTGTACATGTGAGCACTTCCCATGTTTTTTTTTTTTTTTTAGTCATGCACAAATATTTTTTTAAAGTAATTTTCTTGAATATTAGAAAGGGATCTTCAATAAGTAGGTGTTTGTGATGAAAACCGGCTTGATCTTCCTCATGATAGAATGCTGTGGCAAATGTTTGTTACTGCGATGAACTTGCAAGTTCCCTAAGTCATAGAGTAAGTAAGTAAGAAAGTAAGTATTTTTTAAAAGAAAGAAAATTATTTTTTTTACTTTGTGGTACGGGTTGTATTTTTTTTAAAGGAAAATAATGTTTTTATTTATTTATTTTTTTTTCGAGTTATTTCGGTCTTCGGATACTTTTCTCTTACCTTATATATTGTATTAGGTGATGTTTTGTCACCAAAATCCTAAACTGTTCTGCAAGCAGGCAAAATCGTTCCACGCCAGTATTTACTTTAAGATAAAGAAGTTCATATTAAAAAAAATAATTGAAATATGCTTTTAAAATATATAAATATTATGGAAATATTTGACAGTAACAATGGAATATTGTATTGTTACCGACTTACGTTGCTGTGAAAAATGTCATCATTGTATGACGTCGGGAAATGAGTTAAATTAAGGTTGCAAGATTTGAGGACACGGTGAACCGTTGTGAATTTGTAAAAATGAATGTACAAATATTAAAATACTGAAACATAGAAGCATTGATTATAAGTTTTAAGCAGAACTAAAATCATAAGCTTCAAGGAATTCCTAAAATTCATGGCTATTCTGAGAATGAGTATTGAATTAACGGCATTTCTTATTCTATACAACTCCACTATAAAGCACCTGTGATGTAGAAAGATGTAGATTTAATTTCTTATTTGCATAATTAAAACTAAACATTTGTATTCATTCCTTTTACAGGGAGTGTCAGTTATATAAATTATTAAAAGACAATACGCAGCGTAACATCTAAGTATATGAAATGAATACGCTACAATTAATTCCATTGATAATTCTTTGCAATATTCCATTAAAGGAATTTAGAATACTTAAGGGTTTGCATCTTCTGACAAAAAATGTGTGGGTACATTTATGGTTATATGCTTTAATAGTTTCTTACATTATTTTTTTTATCCTGCAATAAATCTTTTATGAATTCCTTATTGCTCATCTTACATCTTAAATATAAAGATTTCCTTTTAAAATATTCGCGCCAATATTTATTAACTGTGTGAATAATTATGAAAATCCAAATTTGAAATATAACAGTCCAAAGAAGAACCTTTCTAGTTTCAACCGACTCAACACTATCATGCAGAGGCCGATTATGTACTTGGAGAGCAAATTGACGAATAATAAAAATAATAATTTATTAGAGTGCAGTGAACAGCCTACAAACCTAATACAACACTGAGTCAGGAAGTACATGAAATTACAATACATTTGCGAAGATTACAGTTGAACATTGTATGTGCTTCATGCAATAAATACACTCATAGCTTGAGTACATTGGACAAAGTAAAGTCAGGATTAAAATCAGTATGTAACAAATAAAAACAGATAAAGGAATACTAATGTAATTAAAATTAAGTCGTGTACAATAAAATTTGAATTGTTACTTTAATTTGTTCTAGGATTTCCTGGTACCTAATCGATGTCCTGTAGTAGAGTCTGTTGGAATTTGAACACAAGTGCTTTCCAGTAAAAATTGTGCTATTTACTTTCCAATTGATAATATCTTCAACATATTGCCTAACCATGATTTTGCCTTCGTACATGTAACGAATCAAGATAGAAATCACTCATAATTATAAGAGCAATAGTTCAGTGTGAAATAGTAATCGTAGAAAATATTCTTTAACAGTCTCCAGTTTATAATTAGCAGTTTTACTGAGGGACTCCACATAATTGCTGCGTATTTCAATTTAGGCCTAATCAAAGTTTTATATAAAATTATAAAAGTCTGTCTTCCTTTTAATTAAGCCTATTGATAGAATATAAACCCAATCAACTTTATAGGCTTTGTTACAATTCTTTCAATATGTTTATTAAATTTTAGTTTTTCGTCAAAAACTACATCTTTCAAAGTATCCGTCTTGGTAATAGGTTTATTATGTACCACGTTGCTCACTATGTAGTTCATGCAATAACTATAGGATTCATAATAACAATAATAATAATTGAAAGAAAGGTAATCAATTATCATTCCTTAAGCTTCATTTGATTCTCCCTTCCCTTTTGAAAATGACTTCTCACCTAATTTAACATTCAGTAAAACGAGGAAGTAATTAAGAATGGGTCCTCATCTTCTACCCTTCAAATTGATAATCGTTTCCGTTTTCAGCAGTGTTAATCATTTCTTTGTGTTTACAGTGAATTCCGTTCATGAATATATTATTTTCGTTAAAGTCTTTATGTAAATATACAAAATTCACTGCACCATGTAAATACAATTTCAATGCTTGAAATATTTCCAAGGACTGTATAATCGATTTCTAATAGATTATTTGGCCTCTGATTACAAACCATCTCGACTTTCGAAATAAAGCACTTTCCAACTTCTTATGACCACGAATTGGACATTTAAAACATCATAATTCCTTTTCTTATTTGTAGTTTGTTTTTAACAATTTGTTTATTTATTATCTTTTTTTTTTTTTTTTTTTTGTACGGGGTTTTTTGTATGTGCACTTGCAATGTTAACTGTTAATGACCGAAACAAGTTCATGAACTTCTAAGGAAGGTTTTCTACAGATTTTTTTGTTAAAATAGGCTCAGAATCACTTTTCGTGACTCGACCTGGCTTGGACGTACGTTTCGGACCCGGTCCGAAACTAGACCCGAATGACGCGACTGATTCTGATAACTTTGTGTTGACCCGTATAACCAGACCAACTTTGTGATTCGGTTACCTTATTGACCCAGTGACAGTGACTCAATCAACGACTCTGTCTTGACTCGATTTGACCTAGTCCTATTTTTGATCCCTTGCAACAATCAATATTTTCATTTCAGATATTCACGAATTCTTTCAGCATAACCTTTTTGAGAGAAGAGTTATTTGCATACCTCCGGGGTATCGAGATCGGCCGTTACTCAATGATCGAGCGTTGGCTTAGCATTCGGGAGGTTCTGGGATCGATCCCAGCGGCCAACCATCCTGACTTAATTTTTCCAGGGTTTTTCCTCAGTCATACCAGGCAAATACTGGGATGGTATCTACAAACTACGCCCTTCCAATGTGCTCTCCCCACCCTATCTCGGCCTGAGCCTAAGATGCCTAAAGGTCTTAAAATAAATTCAAACCTCCGGGGTATTTTTTTATTTTTCCGGGGATACAAGACTTTTTCCATATGTTTTTACAATTGTTAGGGTCTTTTCTGCGTCGTATTCTTGCTCCCCTGGGGGGGGGGGGTAAAACACCCGTTTCCGATCACCTATGAAAGTAACACTGTTTAGACGCTGAAAGTCGCAAGGAAAGAAACAAAAACCCTGTTTTGTCCTCCGGGTCATCGAGTCAAAATAGGGTCACCGGGTCAAGCCGGTGCCCAAGCATAGACCTGATGACCCAGTCCAAACTTACCATGGTGACCCGTTTCAGCTCTACCCAAAGCAGCACACAAAGTGTTTTAAACGTTGATTTTTGGTTTAGTTCGTTGATTAAACGTTATCAGTTGACGTTTAATTTTAAACCAATTTCAACAAAGACTTAATATTGATGTTAATTCAACGTAGATTCAACTATTAATTTCAATTATGGCATCGATTTCATTACATGGGTTTGTTTCTAATTTAATGGAATAAAATTTGTAATTGAAAGCCAATTGAATCCCATTCACTATTATTTTGTGTTCTCTTTTGCATGTTGAAAATACATTGAATTTCAACCTATATTGCAATGAAAATTTGATTTCGTTGATAAGACGTTAATATGACGTATTTTTTACTATTATGTTGAACTGTGCCCTAGATTATCTTTCCAAGTTAATTGCATAAAAAGTGTGCTTAAAAGCGAACAAAATAAAAATAAACTACGTTTCTCATGTTCTTCATTTACACGTTGAAAACAGATTGAATTTTAAACTAGATTTCAACGAACATTTAATTTCGTTAATAGAGTGTTAATGTGAAATGTTTTCAACTTTCCTTTTCAACTATGATATAGACTTCGCTTCATATGTGTTTTCCTAAGGCGACATATTACACTTCTTGAGAAATACACATTTACGAGAGAAGCGATGGTGAAAGTGCTAAGTAAGGAAGAATGCACATAACAAAGAAAGAGGGATAATATTCTTTACTCTTATGGTCAAACAACGTGTCTGGATTTGTGGTGCTTTCAAGACTGCGTTTTCTTATAGATACGGTGAAAGAATAGTGAACGTGGCTTTGTGGTCCAGGGGTAGTGCGTCGAGCTATCAACGACCAGTACGGAAGGTTACAGCTTCGAATCCTGTAGAAGACACTTGGATTATTTACTGTTGGAAAGTTAATACTGCATATCACAACGGATAAGATGCAATGTGTAGACAGCAACCATGCTCTGTTTTGGCCAACTTTATCGTCCACTTCTTTATTTCAACTAGTTTCTTCTCAACCATTATTCAACGTCGAATAAACCGTTGAACAGACGGACATTTCGGTACATTTACAACGTTAAAATAACGTTTCGGTTCAAACATTTGATCTACGTATTTTCAACGTTTGTGTGCTACTGGGGACTACGAAACACTGCCTTTAATGTACTCGTAACAGTTTGACTTAGACCTCTGGATCCGGATATCATCCATCATCAAGATTGAACCTATACACGGGTTAGCCGAAATCCGAATGTGCAATCGTTGAGTTGGTTTTGATTTTTTGCGTTCTAATTGAACATATAACTTCTAACGACAAGACCTAAAAAAAAAAAAAATTAAGGTAGATTCAGAACCAAGCCTGAGTTTTGAAACCTAGGCAGAGTGCAGGTGCACAGACCAACTTTCAATACTACTTGCTAAAAGTGGCTCGTTAGTAACACGCCATCTGCTTCTACGATAGCTGGCTTGCAAAATTTTGCTACAAGCTTCGGAAGAACCGGATTCGCGGAAGAACCGAATAACTGAGATGCGAATCTGAATCCACTCCGAGAGAGGCCTCATCCAGTAGTGGATTGAATATGGCTGTGAATTATTATGCTGCAATCCCATTTTGGCAATAATAATAAAGTAAAAAAAATAATCAAAGGTGCTCTTTGTTTGAATTTATTTACGATCTTACAAATAGACTTTGTATTTTAGATTCTAAACAAAGTGCTATTTAAGCATTTAAACAACACTTTTAAATGTTTGTAAATAGTTCCTAGTTACAAACCAAAGAGAACTCTTTCTATTAATCGATTAATAAGTTTGTTTCAAATAAGAGAAAACATATCGGGACGATTTTTCAAAATTTCTCTTCAAAGAGTGAGATCAGTGTGTTTTCAAAAGCCCACGAGTGAACAACTAGAAAAGCAACTTAACAATTATGAAAACAGGGCTGTAGCAGTGGGCTCAAAGGCAGCCACCGACTCACCTAAAATTTGCTTATGTATGTGTGTAAATCTGAGAAAACGAAATATATCATGAGTCATGACACCCTGGATTCTCCGTGGCACCCTTACAGTTTGTGTGGCTCGCCGCGAGCCTGCATCAAAAAGGGTTAGTCATCAGTCAGTGTCAGTTCAATCTAGTGTTGAAATGTTGGGCTAGTAGATCCCTGCATTCGTACCCGATTTCGATCAGGTCCGAATCTACATCCATACTATCCGACTCGATCCGAAGCAGGCAGAAAATCCATTCCTGACCTAATGCGGCAGAAAAGTGCGTTACGAACTGAATAATCCACTTTTCCGGCCGACTTGGTCCGATTTTTGGTCGAGCTGGGATCGAGCCGAAAACAGTAAACGTATAATTGGCCCGAGATCGAGTCTAAATGCAGGGTTATGCTACAGACACGTCCTGACGAAGGAGGAATTATGTTGATGACCCAAGACCTTTTAATACAAATTTAACAAATTTTCAAACTTCCGGATCGATTTTCTCCAGCAAATTTTACTAAGGCTTTATTTCAAACATGTCTTCAGCCACGAACTTTATTTCACGTTTTATTTGTACTGGGGATGACCTTATATTCTAGGAAACCGGAAAATTGAGAGGAGAAAATTTTAAAATTCCGGAAACTTAGAATAAATGTTTAACGTAAAATTTCCGGCAAATCGAAAAACACGAAAAATATTGACGAAAAAACAAAAAACGAAAAATTTGCTGGAAAATGAAATCCGGAAAATCCTTACCTGTAAAGAGAAATTATTATTATTTTCGAATCGGATATCACTAATATAAACGACATGTGTAGATACAGTCTGTGGATTTGTCAGACGAATGGCATTATATATATATATATCATATTCAGCCGTTTTCTATCCACTGCTGGATGAAGGCCTCCCCCTTTTCTTTCCACATATCTCGGTCTGCTGATATCCTCATCCATGTAGCTCCTGAAAAACGCTTGATTTCATCTACCCATCTTACATTTGGACGTCGTCTCGGTCGTTTCTTTTCTCTAGGAATCCACTGTAGTACATTTGTCGTCCACCTTCCATCTGTTCGTCTAGCTATGTGACCGGCCCATCTCTACTTCATACAAAATGTTCACCAAAGTTTTTTTTGAATCGTATTGAACGAGACTTCGATTTTAACCAGGGAAGGGAACAAGCCGGATTTCGTCGTGGATTTAGCACAATGGACCACATACAAACATTGAATGAAATTATGGAAAGGACTAATGAATATGAACTTCCACTATGTCTAGGATTCATAGATTTTGAAAAGGCTTTCGATTCAGTCTCCTTATCAGCAGTACTTAAATCACTTGAACATCAAGGCATCGAAAGTGCATACATCAAGTTACTGCGAAACATTTACTCGACTGCCACTTCTGTCATTAGACTGCATCAAGACAGCGAAAAATTTAAAGTTGGAAAAGGGGTAAGGCAAGGAGATTCAATTTCTCCAAAACTGTTGTGTGCGGTCCTGGAGAGAGTGTTCCAGAATTTAAACTGGGATGAAGTTGGAATTAAAATTAATGGCGAATATCTTCATCACCTACGGTTCGCTGATTATATAGTCCTGTTTGCTTCAAGTGCAGAAGAACTACAAACCAGAATGGAAGAACTGAGTAACGAGAGTTCGAAAATAGACCTTAAAATGAACTTAAGTAAAACAAAAGTAATGTACAACCAACATGCTGCAAAGAAGGAAGTGAAGATTAACGGAGAGACAATAGGCATAGTTGATGAGTATGTGTAACTAGGCCAGCTGAAAACATCGGATACAAAGTTGACTGATGAAATAAATAGAAGATGTAAAATGGCGTGGAGTTCTTTTGGAAGACTATACTTTATTTTCAAAAGCAAACTTCCAATGTGTCTGAAGCGTAAAGTTTATAATCAATGTGTCTTACCTGTAATTATGTACGGCTGCGAAACTTGGACATTGAATGCGCAAACGACTCAAAGATTGAGAGTCACACAAAGAGCAATGGAGAGTGCATGCTAGGAATAACCAGGAGGGACAGGAAGAGAAATGAATGGATTCGCGCACAAACAAAGGTAGAGGATGTAATCAAGACTGCGAAGAAGATATATATATATAATATTTTTTTGGCAGCAATACATTTAAATTTCTGTTTTCTGTATTTACTTCATAACTTTATTTTTTTTCCCCGAGTTGGAAAGGTGGTTACCGTTCTCAATGTCGGTGCTACCGGTCCCTGGTTCGACCCTCAGTCTGGGTTTTATTAAGGATAGCTCGAGTTAGAAAGGGGGAGGGGAGAATTTTCCCGGAACGGAAACAATTCATGAAAATGTAATTTTTCCGGGGAAAACGAAAGATGCCTTTCGGAGACCGAAAAAACTATTTATATGGGGCCTTTCTATTGTTAAAGCTACTAACCATTTTTTTTAAAGATCCTATTTAATATGAGATTGAACCTTTTTAATAATACGTTTTTTTTCTTTCTTTCCTTGACAAGGCGTTTTGCTAATTTCGAAGCATCCAAAGACTAAAAGTCGAGGAATGAGGCGAGTAAGGGTGCCTACGTCATTGGGAAAGTTGAAAGAACACGAAACCGTTTATCTGAGCTTCTTGGAGTGTCATAAGATGAAGAAGGTTTTTCCAGAACGCCAGAGCCGAAAGCAACAATAAGTAGTCAAAGGCAAAGCCAGTCATCAAGCATTCTGCAAGACATTTGCAAAGATGGATGACCCCAATTCAGAACTTCATTGAAATGAAATTAGTAAACAAACGTAAATAACTGTTACGAAATGGAAATTGAATAGGAGCTATTCCGAAAAAAA
>JAGDQP010010268.1:0-25515 GCA_022664845.1 Lepisma saccharinum
CTCTTCGATCGCACACGAGCGAGCAGAAAGACGACCGTTCCGCTCACCACCCATGGAACGACTTGTCCATTCGGCTACGAAGCCGAGTTAGGAAATCTCGGTTTCTTCATTGTATTTACAGTGGGTAGCGTCAGAGTCTGTCAGTATGACGTCGTAGGTGACGACGACTTCCGTCGTGTTTACTATCTTAATCCTCACCACATGATGCACCGGAAATAAGGGTTTAGTTCCGCATACGCGATCCAGAAATAGTAAAAATGAGCAGCATTTACAGGAAAAAGATGTTAAGTTAATAACTTGTGAAGCTCAAAAGAGAAGAACAAATTGACGAGAGTGTTAAATCGGAAGAAAGTGTAGTTTAATGTTGGACTACGTACAAATAGCAGAAGGGTTGAGTCTTGACTTAAAGGCGAGGGCACAAGGGAGTCTAGGTAATTGGCAGTGGGAAAAATAATAAAAAGATGGCCTTGTGTTGTAATGTGCAAAGAAAACAAGTATTGAGTGGTTATGAGGAAAATAAACCTGAACACTAACTCGATTCATTCGCTATCACTCATTCGGCATTATTCTGTTTAGCGTAAAACTTGACAATCTAATGTCAAGTGTTGCCACCTCATTGTAGAGCCGGTGATGTATTGAACTGCTTTGCCGTCGTCAAAATATGGAAATAGTAAGATATGGCGCTAATGCACGAAGTAATAGTAATAAAAAAGTGCAATCTTTCGATTTACATGTAGATAAAGGATTAAAATGGCACAACTTGTACATTATCACCAAAGACGTAACTAATTACTTTTATACGAAAACGTACAGAAGTTAATTGAGTAGGTCTGTGGAATGAATGTCAGAAATAATCACGCGATACATAGAACATGTAACTGTCTTCGTTCCAGATCAGACGTGCAAACGACTTGGATTGCATATTAAAATAAATCATATTGAGCTCAACTGAGTGACGGAATTATGCGCTGTATATGATAATAGAATAATTTGATGAACACTACTAATGCAATCTACTCCTTCTCAATGCATTTATAAAGTGTATAATATGCAGTATAATGTATAATATAACGTGAAGTAATTTAATCATTTCAACTTGTTTGAAAGCGTTGAAATTCAAAATATACAAAGCTTCGAGTCATGGAAATGTAAAATAAGTAAGGGGGGAATAAACCAAGAGATTATTTGGGCGCTCTTGCGTTCAGGCTGAGCTCATGGTATGTTAAAAGTGTTGTGTATCGCGTATAATGAAAAATCTAACCTGACTTTCCTAACCCGTTCTCGATCTCCCGACAAACTATCCCTGACTTTTGTAGCAAAATACGTGTTATTCAAACCTCGAAGTGATGACATTAATATTTCTCCGCCTGCCATCATGTTTGCATTTGGTGAAAACACGACGTATTTAACGAAATAATAATGACACATTGCTTCTTGTAACACTTTTTAGATTACTGGCTTTGTTACATTCTATAGAAGTGTCTATGATAATTATTTACAAAGAAATGAGTGGTATAGAGAGTACATATGACGGAATTTGGGAGAGCTAAAGTCAAATCTATCCTTCAGAGCTTCATGGCGCAACATTAGTAACCCTCCAACACATAACGGATGTTACACTGTTGTCAACAAACACATCACGTAGTTATAAAAAGTACTCTAACCAAGCTGTTAATTTCGCACCTTTAGATACATTTTTATGTTGCGCTGCTTCAATGTCGATTACTTTTTGTTTCTCTCGTCGAATATTACATCCCCTCCCCCACAAAAAATGGCTCATATTGTATCTTCCCACCACTACCAACATTTTGTCCACCATATGCCACCAGTGGCTTATTCACATGCACCATTGTAGATAATGTGAAAGAATTTATCGTTAATTAGGTGACCTCGTATCTCCTTCGTGCAAGATAAAATATAAATTGAGATTTTTGTGCATGTGTGTATATTTCTAAAATAAGCGAACAATGATCGGATAAAATTGTAGTTATACTTATAATCTTTTAACGTCTATCAAATGTTATGTTTATTCATTAGTTAAGCACCGGTGGACCCTGAGCAGCGGAGGGAAGCATCTCCGTGATCTTCTCAAATGTTGTTTACAGAATCCAAAGCAATGAACACTCAAACAGCGGAAGGGAGGATGCGATAAAGATTTTGATTGGTTGTTGAACATAGCTCTGCCCCCGGTCGCGATTTACATCCACATATGTGAAATTCGCGGTCCGGCCCCAATGAAATTAAGGGTTACGTACAGAATTAGTATGATTTTATGCGTAACTACACATATTTGATATACAGTTTAAACCCAGATGCACTATTGATCCCTCCCACCTAGATGCGTGTCTGCGCGTGACTTCGGCTCTCAACATGATAGCAGTTTTAGAACATAGCAGATTTATTTTTATTCCTTTATAGAGAACTTGATTTAATCTTCTAGTTTTAACGCCTCTCATTTTGAATTTATTTGTGGCCTTTAGGTATCTATGACTTAGACCGGGATAGGATAAGGGAAGGAATACGAAAAAGGTTGGCCAGGGCTAGGGTACCATCATATTTGCTGACTAAGTACGGACAAACTAGTTTAAAGCCCATTTATTTGAATATAATGAAATTCCGAACCATTACTCGGGCACCAACATAAAATACAAGTTCTTGCCGTTTTTGACGTCTCATGGGAAGACGTGGTCACTGATACGGAAATAAATAGCTCAGGTGCTGGAAAAGGGATCGGAGTAGAAGTGGAAACATTGACCGTGACAAAGACAGACGCTTTGCGCTCTTATAGCAGTCACAGCTCGAGTAGCAGTGAAGGCAAATGGAGGTGTGGAAGCAGCTCGTTCAAGATTGTCTGCATTGTGACTAAGGTGGGCCGATTCAAGTCGTCTTTGCGAATGAACGCATCGCTAGGCATTGGTTCCAGAAATTCAGGCCTGAGATTTGTCCCTGTGTGATGAACTCCGCAGTGGGCGCCTACAGGGCCTGAAGGCGGCAATAGACAAGACAGCAGCCAAACATGTGGTGAGCTTGGCGAGTGATTCTAGGGTTCTGATGAAACATTCAGACTTAACTTACACCGCATAGGAAAGGCGTACAAATTGAGCTGTCCGGTAGTGCACAGCTGTCGGAAGCTAACAAGGACCATCAAGTGACAGTCCGTTGTGTTCACTATCAAAGACGTTAAGAACTTTTTTGTTACCTGCTTATCATAGGTGATGTTTACATTTTTTATCTTCTTTATTTCTATACATTTCTATTTCAAAAATAGATATATTATAAGGCTATAACAAAGACTGTAGGAACATTGCTAGGCAATAACAAATACTAGCCGATACAACAGTTTAATCTGTAGGAACAACTCGCATTTGTGTGCAACGTCTTCATAAATGGCGTGACATGAATGTGTGGAAATATGTGGTATGAAATAATTAAAAGTCAACAACTGGCCAAGTGAAAAGTACGGACATTTAGTTATTTTTTGCAAAGTACGGTACGGATAGAGCTTTTAAAATACGGACTGTCCGTACAAAATACGGACGTATAGTAACCCTACCCCAGAGTCCAAATGGAAAGTAACACCCTGACATTTGTCTGGTGTGACTTAGGATAAAACCTCATTCAGAATATCAAACTGCTGCTGGTATCAAACCCAAGACCGAATGCGAAGCCAACACCATACCAATTGAGTTACTGTCGCTGTGTTAACGCCTCCCATACATTATAGTGTAGTAACTTAAATGGAGAAAGGACGTTCAATCTGTGATAGCTACTGAATTCAAAATATTTAAATTTAAATCACTAATTGTAAGAAATTATAAGTAGTTGGAAAAAATATTTTGTATTCACTTACGTACTATGAGGATTTTATTCTTATTGTTAGTGTCTACTGTATCATTATGGACTTTCCTGTTCAGTCTAGCCAACATGAGAACGTAATAATATTGAATTACTTTTATCTTCTCTTCCTCCTTTTAACACTAAAAAGGCGTTATGATGCTTCAATATTAGAACGATTTTTAATTCATATTGGCAACATAGTCGTAGAAACGAAGTTGCCAAGGACTGCAACTAAAGTCAATTGGAATTTGAATTTAGTTTCTAAGGCCTTTAGGCAACCTTGGCTCAGGCCGGATGGGTGATGATGGGATGAATTGGTCGAATGAGGAAAGTGGGAGGAAACGGGAGAACCTTGAGAAAACCCACGTACACCACAAAACTCACATGGCATGAGCAGGGTACATGCATGCAGTCCCTGCTTTGCTACTATTGTAAACAATGAGAAATGAAATGTATAACGTCACTGCCAACACAACATGGCGCTCGGTCGTTTTGAAGTGGGCGGGACTTAAGTTCTTTATAAGCGTCGATTTCGTCGTTTTTCTTTAGAAATTGCGGGGGGAAAATATGGTGACACTTCACATCTTTATTTAAATCATAAAAAATACATAGTGGAAAACCCATTGTCAGACAGCTTTTGTGCTCTTTAATGTACCATAACTTTTTCTGATGCGCCAGTTTCGATGGATCTTATCAATACAGAATTTTGTAAAGGGAAAAAAAAAGAATTATGTAGACTGCATTTGTACTTTAGGTATGATATGAAGGTTTTTCTAAACAATTTAATGGCACGAATCTTCCCGTTTCGATTACTAACTTGCATGTGGAGCAGAACATATTGAGAATGGAGTCTCCGTGGCGGTCGCCATGAAAGTTCATTAAAAATATTTTACTATTATTTTTTGTTTTAGCTTTCTTCCCCCCCCCCCCTCCCAACAGAGTTTATAATTTCTTCCAGTCTTTGGGTCGCGAAAAATAATGAATAGCATATTTTATTAAATGTCTAGAACATCGATTCCCAACCGGTGGTACGCGTACCCCTGGGGTACGTGTCGGATCGTTCAGGTATATGCGAAAAATGTAATTGCGGAGAAACAAGTAAAGTAAAAATAATGCAAAACAATGAATGTTATTAGGTTTGAATCATCGCTAATGGAGGCATTGCGCAAAAAATAACACTGTAGATAGGCGCTGAACAGAAGTATTAGTATTTAAAAACAAGGGGTACAATTTACGGAAATGCGTTTAAAGGGGTACACATGTGGAGAACGTTTTGGAACCACTGGTAGAAGAATGATAATATTAACGAACTTAGAAATGTATGATTAACGGTTCAAGAAGTAACTATTGCATATGTTTAACAACTATTCATACGTAATTTCTGCTTTAATGGAAGTCTGTAACTAGTAAAAGTATCTTGTTTCGAAATACAGGGCTTACGTATGATTGGTGATGTTTGTTCGATAGTTCCAATTGATAGGCTCTTCTCTATAGAACCACAATGGAATTGGTTATAATTAGATGTTCGTACTAAAGTTATCTTGATCAGGTTCGAAAAATTTCAGCCATACCTAATTTCCTTTCATTTTTGCTTTGAACAATTTTTAGGGTAAGTTTATATCTAAAAGTTAGATATAAAAATTAGGTGCTGCCGTATTAAAGTAGATAATGTCGATGAGATTGATGTCGTAGCCCTTCCATGCACAGTTGGGAGACATCGAATTAGTTCAAACTTCCTTTTGCTCTTATAACCTTAAGGAGAGTCGACGTGTAAGTTCCTTAATAGCTGTCGTTGATGCTACCTTACGTAATCTCTGTTTATCGCCATTGATGTAGACGATCTACGAGTGAAGTCACACACTTGTACCGTGAAATCAGAAGTAGTCTTCGGATTCTCGTCAATGGGCTGCTGCGATTTTGGCTTGCTTAAATTGATCTTCGACGAATATGGCCCAACATGACTTTCGAAAATGTGTCAGAAAATGTAGTCTCCAATTTCCCTTCTCCAGTTTTGTAGAGCACCGTTATAAATGATGCTGTGTTGTACAGCGATAGGCAAGTCTTGTGGACATCACATAAAGCACACAAGGGATGATACGGAGGGAAGGAGTTTAACTTGTACTGACGTAGGAGAAGAAAGAGCCCTCGCTAGATTACACTCTATGATTCCATTAGCAAAGATTCGGTGAGAAGTACCGTCGAATTAATCTGACATACAAATGACAAAGTAATGCTTTCCATGTTTCAATGTTTGTCGTATTACGCATAGTACATTTCTTCAGGTAACTTTGCTTGCAACGTTCTTCAGTTTGTATTACCATTGCGAAAAAACCATAACCTTTTGTAAAGATATGCAAATTGGGTTGCGGGAAATCGGTCAATCTAAATAAGTTACCAAACCCGATAGTCATATTGACCCAATCAGTCCTCGTGGTGTAGTGAGGAAGGTCGCTGTGGACGGATTCCGCTAGTCTGCGCAAATCCTACCATCGCGTGTCACCTTGACTTTCTCGTGTTTTTCCTCAATTGCATCAGGTTAATTTTGAAATTATACTTTGAACTATGATCAAGAGTCACACTATCGTTAATACACAATGAACTGAAGTAACCTGGAATTAAAATGGCAGAAAAGTCATAAATGTGACGTTTCAGTAATGAGTTAAACGTTATCTGTATTTAATTTAGAAGAAATGGTCTTTGAAATAGTTCGAAATTCACGGATATGATATTTCAGAAGCTTTCTCGCGAGACGGTTCACAAAATTTCTTCCATAGTGCAATTCTAAGAGCGAGATACAATAAGGCAACTTATTGATTCAAGCTTGATTTTTTAATTACTCATTATTCCGTGCAATTTTAGATACTTTTCATTTTGAGGATTTAAGTTTCAAACTATTCACACAGTTTGACACATGCCAGTTTTCGTCTGAGAATAAGCAAAATTTAAATCTTAAGTAATTTGTATAGTGGATATGGTAAAAAAATTAGGAAAATATCAGCTCGTAGATCGAATCCAAGAGCTTGCGACTCCAAGATCTGCAATCGTCCACTAAATCCTCTAATACATAGTTTTTAATTTTAGTTACAGTTTTACGTCTGCATTGAGTCCATTTAGAATGTCCGTATCTAACACATTATATATAGAGTCCATATACTAGTTTTAAATTGCAGTCTTTTTGCAGTTTCTCGAGCGGAAAATTGTGGTTCATTAAATTGTATTAATATATCTTTTTTCTCCCTTTATTAATTTTCTTCGTTCTGGTTTATTAATTGGACTGTAATCATTTTGTATTCCGATATGAGATGCACAGTTTGAAAGGTTTTAGTGCAAAGCTTTTATTTTTCAAGAGTAGAAAGAAATATAAAAAGGAACCTCATTATGTCCTCGGTTATGTGAAGTTAGTTACATCTCCATAGGCAGTACTGCAAATCTCAATTTGACGATCATCTATAATATTGGGAATCTTTTAACTCAGTAAAAGGTCTGTACGAACTAGTCATAAAATTTATGGATTATCCAATATTTTTTCTGGTTTTAGTGAAGCCATCAAACAGTTTTCCTTGTGCAACCAGAAATACCTATTACGAGCGAGAAAGTGGGTGGAAAAAGGCATTTAACTAGATTTAAAGTAACTTTACAATTTACTCGAACTGAAGAAGTTATCGTACGAATTCCGTCATTCGCTACGAAACTCACAAAGCTCCAGCTTCGTCCCTCGAAATCAATACGAAAGTGGAGAAACTAAGTCTAACACGTACAAACGCACGTGCATTGAGCACCAAAATATTTGGATATAACTTAGCAGGTAATGAAGGTGATTAGCAGAAACAACACATTCAGTCAATAACCCTATGCATATTATGTCGTTCTTGTACCAATTTCATTCTGATTTTCATTACTGTAATTCTATAGAGGCGTACTTCCTGTTGATTATAGAAACTGGATGGGATATAGACCTCATAATTGTGATAATTACATGGCAATGGCATTCTAGGTACTTTCATTTATGTACGTGTATTTCATTACATACATGCATGCAAATACAAGCATTGTACAGGGTGAGGATGAATTTCGAAGACAAATAGCTGGGAAAGGTTGAAGGAAATGTTCATTGTGATCATGGCTCGAAATACACTTTCTGCCCTTTTCTCGAACCCTGATTAAAAATTTGGTCACCCGCTAAGTTATCTGATAAATGAAAACGACCCATTTCTTCAACGTCTTTTAATGCTAACGTTTCATTAAAGCTCTCATCAACTTTAACCATCCAATTTTTCTTGATTACAAATGAGAGTCCGATAGGGATTTTGTTATTAAGTTTGAAAACAGAAAACAAGAGAAAGAAACAAATGATACACAATTGCTTGATAAAAGAATTAATATATACTTTGGCACAACACACGACAATAAATTTAAATATCATAACCATGTTTTTAACAACACAAATGGCTCGAATGAGTGACATGTACTGCCTCAATTTGCAATGCACAATCAGTGTTTGATGTGGGCTATTCATGTCGTTAGCCTTGTAGCGTAATTGGTTAGCGCGTGCTCGCTTTACCGGGTAATGATTTGAGTTTCTGGCGAGCATTGTCGAGAAAAGTAGATACTTTTTTTACTTCCGATTAGCGTATTATTTACATACCATTACTATGCGAAATGTAACTATTGAATGGGAAAACTGTGATTCAGGCATGTAACAAGGATTTCCATCCTGGCAGCATACCCTATTTTTAAGGGCTACCCTGAAGTCGTTATTTTTTCTCCTGCTCAAGTATGTAATAGTTTTGAATACAAAATGTCTTCAAATAGTGGTCGAAAGCGACAAAATATAGAAGTGGTCAAAAGTCGAGACATTTAGATGGTACAAGAATTGTGCTTTTTCTTACAATATGGTCTGACAGAAGCATAAGTTAAAACGTTCATAATGATCAGGGTCCATGCACTGCTGAAATTTTAATGCGGAAAGTAGAGAAATATCTGTGTCAAAGTAAATTGACGAATACTTTTAATTGCCATTACTTAAATGGTGTGTATATTTCACGATTAATGTTCAAGTTCGGCTAGACATGGGTCCATTAACTTGTCCCCCCGTCCCACCACACCAAATTTTAGAAATAAATAGCCTATCGTTTTGCACCCAAGTTTCGCGTTTTGCACCGCAATGGTTAAAAAGTTGTAAGCTCAAATTTGTGGGGGCCAAGATAATGGTAGCCCCTTAGAGGAAAATTTCAAAAATCAGGCAGTGACACATACTGCAACAGATGGCAATCGTTCTGCACCGCAACGCTTAAAAAGTTATAAGCTCTTCTATTTCGGGGAACCAAGTTAGTGGTAGCGCCCTCTCAGTCAAAATTTTCAAAAACAGATAGTGTAACGGTCTGTGCTTGTTTTGCACCCAAGTTTTGCGTTTTACACCGCAATGGTTGAAAAGTTATAAGCTCTTAAATTTGTGGGGGGAGGGGAAAGTTAATGGTAGCCCTCTACAGTAAAATTTCAAAAATCAGGGATTGACATATAGTGCAACAGCTTGCACTCGTTTCGCACCGCAACGGGGAAAAAGATATAAGCACATATATTTTGCGGGGGGTAGAAAATGACTGCCCCTTAAAAAGGAGAAATAGATAGTGTCGTGGAAGTGCATTGCAGTAGTTTTGCACCACAACATTTAGTTAGAAGAATTTTCTTTTTTTCAGGGAGGAGCACAAGTTAATTGGTGAACAGCCTCATTTTATTTTTCAGTGAAAACAAATAGTTTTTGCATTACACTCATTTTAGCTTGCGGACCGATTAACTGTAAAGTATTTATATATAGTAACTTCTAAGTTAATTAAATTAACACAACGCGGTCTTAGGAATGCGATTCATTGAAGTGGTTATTGTTGAAGACATCCAAGAAAATAATTGGTGACGCAGCTTAGACCTATCACGCACTTCATTTTTTCTGGTCGACTTTTTAACTGCGAACAAGAAATACATACTTCTATATCACAGGGCGCGCACCGGTAATTTTAAAATCACGGTGATAGAATAATTGAAATATGGTCTATTTCGAGGCCGATGAAACTATTGTTTGCAGCAGTACTGTATTACGCATGCGTTTAAACCTGTCCGTGCGCACTTGCAATTTGAATTGCCCAGTTCGGTAGCTGCGCCTCAGAAAGAAATAGTTACAAATAACTACACAGTAAGAAGTAATTTAGTCGTTAAGTATTGTGTTTTCCAGCAAAAGTATGTAATCGTTTAATGCTGAATTGTGTATGTTTGAAGTAAATAAGTCCAACAAGTAAATAGACAAAATGCAGAAACGTAGAAGTGATATTTTGTAATAAGAAATTTATAATTTGTATTCAAACATATAATTATGGAAGTGGTATATTAAGTTCAAGAATTGTTATTTTCTCTTACAACTTCAGAGTTATGTTTTATCATTGTAAAACTCTCTCAAAATTATCGTGAAGTAAATATTTATCGTAAGTCAGCAACATCCTAATGAATTGATACCCAATTTCGTTTTTGCCCATGTGCCACATTAAAATTTAGCACGATCTTCTATGTTTGTGAAAATAGCCAAAGGCCAAAACCAAAGAATTAAAATAATTTTTTGTTCTTACAATTTTTAACATAATTTTATTAGTATGGGTTGCATTCTGTCTTTTCGCAGTTGAGATCAGTTAATTTCATGTATGTATTAAGAAGAAGAAATAAAATAAAATCTATCAAAGATGTAAAGACTCAGTCCTCGTGGTCCAGGTGGTAACGGCGCGGACTTCGAATTGGTAAAGGGGAGGCACGCGGTGTAGATCTGCACGGCCGACCATCCTGAGATGTTTTCCAGAGTTTCCTCGCTTTCACCAGGCGAATGCTGGGGATCGTACCTTAAGTAAGATCTTGGACGATATCTTCCCCATCGTCTGCCTAGCTTATCCCGACCAGAGATAAAGATGCTAAAAGGCAATAAATTGTTTTTGAAATTCAAAGAAGCAACGAGTTTATAAAATTGCTCATTTAAAGTCTCTAGCTTGCAGTTGATTGAATCCTATGGCTTTTCTTTTTGTGTTTTCTACTTCATCTTAAAAGAAGAGCAGCCGACCGCGATAGTCGTGTTGTCTCAGGCTTATGGTCAGCGTCTCCAAGGTTTTGGACTCGAATCTCCGCTGGAGCCTGGATGGATGTTTGTGGATTTTAGAGACATCTTCTGGAATCAAGAAGGACCGAAGTCATTAGTTACTAAAATGGCCCGAACTATGAAGTTTGCAAAGCTCTTCACAAAACCAGAACCAACTTGCAACCGTTTATTTGAAATCAATTTCGATGCTGAAACTTCAGATTTTTTAAAAAAACCTTACAATTTTAGTGATTTTTTTAATCTAGTAATTTTTTCTATTTCTTAATTTTTTGATTAACGCTATGTGACACTGTCTAAATTTGAAATTTTGCAGTAGGAATCTGCCATTAACTTGGGTGTCCCAAAATATACGAGCTATTAACTTTAAACTCACGGCCTGAAAAACAAGAAACTTGGATGCAAATCGGTGCGAAATGAGTACAGATCGATACACTATCTGTTTTCGAAAAATTTGACTCAGGGGGCGCTAACTTGGGCCCTGAAAATAGAATAGCTTATAACTTTTTAACCGTTGCGATTGAAAACGGTGCAGAACGATTGCAATCTGTTGTAGTATGTGTAACTGCCTGATTTTTTAAATTTTGCTGTAGGGGGCTATCACTAATTTGGTCCCCCACAAATTTGTAACTACCTGATTTTTTAAATTTTGCTGTAGGGGGCTACCATTAATTGGCCCCTCTCAAATGTAAGAGCTTATAACTTTCTAACCATTGCGGTTCAAAACACGAAACGTGGGTGCAAAATGGTGGAAGACAAGCAATGACCGGTACACTATCTATTTTCGAAAAAATCGACTGAGGGAGGGCTGCCATTAATTGCCTCCCCCAAAAAATAGAAGATCTTATAACTTTTTAACTATTGCGCTGCAAAACGGTGCAAAACAATAAGCTATTTATTTCTCCAATTATTGTGGTGGGGGACAAGTTAGTGGACCCGCTAGACATTAATTCCTAATAAAGACTTCCGCGGGCACCCATCAACAACACATTTGAAAGTGTCATTGCAAAAGGTTACTGAATTCACTTTCACATTTTCTGGACACCAAATTTTGACATTTTCTACACACTAATTATAGTTTTATTCATCAGCATCGTTTTTAACGGGTCTGCTTATTTTTATTAGAACTTCCAGATTTTTTTTATTATTATTATATTTGAGTTCGTTATCATGCAAAGCATTTATTTTTAGTTTCACAGAAGTTTGTTTAAATGACTTGAGTCACATTCTGCAATGACACATTCATTGATCGTTTGACACTCAAGTTAATCGACGAAAGGTCATAAATAAAATTAGAATTCATTTTTTTTAAGTTAATCGAAGGACTGTTTTTGAAATTCACCATCACTTCCACTTACGTTTATTAGCGACTAATTCGCTTGCCCAACATGAAAGCAGAACTCCTTTTTCACAAAAATATATTTTGCTGTGGTACAGTATTTTTCGTAGACTGAGCATCACACACTCGCCTTATTATAAGTGTCAAATACTGACGGTTACTATGATATTGGTTTACACAAAACCTATTATGATTAGAAAACAGTTTGAAATGTTTTTTGTTTAGTGTTTAACTCTTTGAGGCATGCCGTAATAGCAGTTTACTTTTCACCAACTATTCTGCAGTGTACAGTACTTTTCATAGCATTTTGAGAATCGCACACTCTCCGTGCTGTGAGAGCGTTACATACTGACCACAGTATATGATAATTATTTACACATAGTCTGTTGTAATTAGAAGGAAAATTTCAAGTTCTTTTTGCTCAACATTTGACTTTAACACATCTTGTAAAAGTAATTTACATTTCACCAAATATTCTGCTGTGTATAGTAAATTTTATTTGTGAAGCTTCACGTATTGACATGCAGCCTATTTTTTATAGAACTTTAGGAGATGTACAATAAAACTAGTGACAGAGATCAAATTAAGAAGACTACAGTGGATAGGAGAAGTGGCAAGAATGAACGCAGGGAGAGTAATGCAAAAGGCTTTAACATGAAGACTGTACAAGAAAAGACCAGTAAGAAACCGAAGAAAAGATGGGGTTAAAGGAGATTCTATTAAACTATTGGGAGTTCGGAAATTGGATGGAGGAAAGTAAGATGAGGAAAGAATAGAGGCAACTTCTTGGGAAAACCAGAGACCGCATTGTGGAGGAATAAGATTACTTCGGCCAGCCTGTCTCTTTAATTTGAATATATTGTTTATCCGTGACGAAAGGAAGAAAAATGAATGCGACCATGACTTACCTGAAGGTAGCATCGTAGGATGCGTCACCTACAGAATCTAGACAATCGCTTGTTACAAGGCTTAGATTGTTGTGGATGGGGTCATGTAGAATGTGTGGTCAGTAACAATATTTTACATTTCAGTTGTGATTTTTGTAAATAAATAAGAAAGCATCTACTTTCGTACAATATTACACACTTTGGATAATAAGAACATTCTGAATATCTTAGAACATTAATCATCTTTTTGCTTTCTTACAGCGTTTGAATCTTCCTTATCAGAATGCTTATTTTATGTCATCATCGTATGAGTGTTACAATTTCCCCTTTTTGTTGTTTTGAGAAAGAATACTTTACTTACAGTTCATATTGTCAGTTTTTCTACTCTGTGCGTTACTAGAAACACATTTTGCAACTTGGAAAAAGCAATCATTATTTTCAAAGTAATATTTTACCAACTATAAATACAAATTTAAAATTAACATTCGCAGTAATTTATTACTTATACATTTATGTACTTATCGCTTTACCTCGTTTCAAATTTTTCTGCTCAGGAAGTTTTTAAATTCAATAAAAGCTAAGACGTCCAGCACTGGAGCAACTTACCCTAACACTTTCCTGCTGTGACTGGGGAAATGTCGAAAGGAGGCCTCAATCTGTATATTAGGTTCCTGTGTTGAACCGGAAACCACATGCAAAGTTGATGCAGGTTTTTATTTTGGACTGTGTTTGTGGCTGGCAGCGCTGTTAAAAAATTCCGAAGCATTCGTGGGAAAAGCTAGTGAACCATAGCTGCCTGGGCATTTCCAGTAATTTGACTAATAAAAAACAACCTACATTTAATTTTCAGGCATATTGGGAGCAAGAAAGACAAAAAAGAGAAGCATGAGCAAGATTTGAACACGGGTTGATTGGTTAGATGTCTAGCGTCATACCGACTGCACTCAATTTACAGACATAAAAGTGATCAGATCGAAACAGTATTGAAGGTCGGAAGTACGTTGTCTGAATCCCGAAGATATAAACTAAGTTGATCCCACGATTTACGTCTCAATTTAATCACATTTGTATTTTTTAACTGGGGATCGGAATTCCTATTCACTGAGAGCATTTTTTTAAAAATGAGAAATAGTCAAGGTGGCGACAGTAAACTACTCCATCAGAACTACATTAACAACTACGATAAGAACCCGTTTTCTCAGTCTGCGCATGTGCAGAACTGACAGTTGAACTCATCCACCAGAGCATACGAAAAGTCTCTACGATTTTCCTTGATTTCAGTGAAAAAACATGAAATACTAAAACTTCCGCGGAACTTTACTGAGAGTTCCTAGCAGCGTCTACGAAATTTTTAACAGTGAACAAAGTTGAAAATGGATTTTTTTAAACAGCAGATCAAATTCTCAGAAGAAAATCTTATTAAGTTTATACTGAGATTTTTCAGTGTTCCTGAAATCCTAAACTTATATATTTCTTTTACCATATTTCACTGTATAAATACATACATTATCAAGAATTTCAAAACCTGAAAGACTAATATCATGGTTTTGCTACGTTTCAATGGGCAATCCTCGAGAATTCTATGAGTTTATTAATTTGAATGTGCTTTTATATGGGAAGTCAAATCAATAAAGCGAGTTGCTTAAAATATATTGTTCTTCAGGTTATTAAACTTCCTTGGTATACAAAAACAAGTTAGTGTACATTGTGGGGTATTATGTACTACTAACTGAAATTGTAGATTGATTTATGTATATTGTATTGCATCAATATCTAATTAGTATTTCACGAAACGTTTGGTACTATGTAGTGATTATTAAAATGTTCTGTGATAACAATTACACTACCCGGATTGAGAAATTGCTAGCAGATATTAATTTAATCGAATTCGTCGAACAATACCAAAATCTTACTTAAAGTGTGCATATGACTAATCAAAATATGCCATGTGGAAATGTATTTTTCATAACTGTTTTGTATTATTGGTGATGATGTACTCAAATTTATTCGACAAGGAGGTGCACATTACAACCACGAGCTGAATTGGAGTAACGCGTAAAAACTCCGTTGTAATAAGGTAGATATTAGACAAGTAAAGTAGTATTAGTCTAGACAAATGAGATAATTAGCAGGTTTTTTTTTTTTTTTTTTAGATTTTATAGAGAGGGAAACTCTCTCCCTCTTTCTCAGTCATGCTACAAAGTTTTTGTAAACGTTTTTCAATACATTGCACGTTAACTCTGCTGTTTGGTTTTCCTTTCGAGGTGCTTGGCTAGCTTTATTTCTTTATTGGGAAAACGTGAGGAGAATCTGAGGTTCAGTTGTTTCCCCAGTGGACTTAGTGTCTCATGTGCGTTTGATCATTTCTACCGTTTAGGGATGTTTTATGATATAATATTGTCGGAGCTCAGACTTAAAATGTATTCAGTTTTGAATACATATCGTTTTCGTATGAACTCTTTGGAAAGAAAATTAGTATCCTGTCTATAAGGTGTAGTAGATGTACTAATTTCGTAGGACTTATTTTGACGCGAACAGAAGTCACACCTATTGTAATATTGTCCTGCAAATATTTGTATCGTTTACTACGTGCTTGGAGAACGTGCTGCCGTCCTACGGCAAAAGACTGTATCTACACATTTGACAGAAATAGAGTTGTTTAATAAAAGGTAGACCCTTTGAAGTCAATTTCGGTCATATATTGCAGATACGGCTTTCTGCCTTTGGACAAAGGTCTGCCGTGCTTAGGCTCTGCAAAATTGTACAGTACAAATTGGGTTAATAACACCAAGTAGAACATATGAATTCAGTTTCGGTCAGATTTGCAGGTACGGCTTTTTGCCTTCGGACGGCAGCGTGTGTCCCAAGTAGGACGTGAGAGAGTGAGTGGAAAAGCGGATTTATTGGGTTCGGAACAGTGAAATGACACAGCGTACATGAATGATGGTAGGCATACTTTTTTATAGATATAGTTAGTCCATAACATATTGTAGTACATATGTCACAAGTCAACATGATATTGATTTGAGAAGAGTTACTGTGTTTATTCCCATAATAGTCGCGCTTTGTACCGACGTTTTAATGTAAAAACCCAAATACGACTATTACGCGAGGAAATCACATAGTCAATTCTGTACATGATCATATTACCTACCCTTTTCTCCAACGATGAACGAACTGAAAGTCCCAGGGGTGAGGAACAGGGAGACTTTTGCGTTTGTTATTTTCCTGCTTCGGAGGTATGCATGACTCATCCCAACGAAATGTTATTTCGAACGTGTTGCTCGGACTCTCACGAGATAAGCGATTTCGAGGACACCTACACGTAGTAGAAAATCAGACTGCTACTATTATGCGAGAGCGACTCATGCGCGAGTAAATACTGTATTACATCTGGAGAAATATTTGAGCTATTAAGTGTTATACGTTAGAAATGGTAGATTGCAGCTAAATATTTGTTACAATGTGTATTGTGAACATTCTGTTACTGAATGTATCGACATTCCACGTCTGCAGGCTTAAGCTATTGCATGAAGCTGGAATTACTTCAGTACCTATTTCTGCGCCTTAGTAATAAATAATGGTCTCACAGCATGTGGAAAGTAGTTATTCACATTAGTAGATACAAACATTTACTTTACTGGGAACATTCTGTTGCAGGACTATATTCGGCCAGCATAAGGAACATACCGTAATCTTAGTAAAACGAGATCTAAGGATTTAAACTAACCTAATGAGTTGTTTGTGTCGATCCAACCTAACTTTGTGTTGTGTAAACAATAAACATAAAACGAAGTAGCTGACTTTACTCATATATCGGAGCTAACAGTTCAACGTCGTTTTTCAGCTGTAACGTACATGATAGTCAACCGCTAATCTTCACCGTAACAGTGATCAAAAGACAATCACGTGTCTCACACATAGTGATAGCTTGCTGCTTTTAAGCCAAGACCAGAATTCCTTCAGACGGTGAATGCAGGCGCACAACAGCCTATTTCTGATCGAACATTTATAAAAGATCTTCATTGCGTATTTGGAACTGATTACCGAGAGAGAGAGAGAGATACTAACAGTTATTTTCAAAGTTTGATGTTTGCAATGGATTTTCCGCAGCAACTGGGCTGCGACGGCTGGAAACATAGTTTCGGTCTGTTCCCTAATAATGCGAGGCAAAGAGTACATCGTAGATTGAATGTAGTATTCCATAAAGCCTATGCTTAAAGTACTGCTGAAGCTGGTAAGGTATTTGCGATGGTTTCTGGGTGTTTTCTTACCAGGCACGTAGCCCCTTGGTTTAGGTTAATGCGCACTTAAATCAGGACTTGAAGATTTGATCATTCAATTTTTGGACGAATCAGTTTTGTCATTCTTGAATTACTAACATTCGAAACAAGCTTGTACGCTTCTAAGGAAGGACCTATAGCTTTTATTAAGTGAGCTTTGAATGAGTTATAAGTCGAGACAACTCGAACAACGGCTGACGTTCTAACCACACAACCAACCAAAAATGCTGGTTTATGTACAGCGTCTCTGTGATAAACATACTATGGACACCCAGTCTTCCAGTGCGACAAACGTCTAGTGCATAGTTGATACGACGAGCTTTCTAAACCATTCGTGCACTTAGACTGGCCAGCAAAGCTACTAAATAAGAATCGGAAATTCTGTGGAACTACTCGGCACAAAAGATGAAGCGTTGGTAAGACATCCGAACACTCTGATCACTTTGCGGGGTTTGGTGATGCAGGAGTGTAATTTTAATCCGCACTCTGCATATATGAAGTCTGAATTAATATCAGCGTGCTAAGACTCGTTGAGTCCATACCTGAGCTAATTAGGTAAGATATGTGTGTGGTGACCACCTTTCTGTTCAGTTATGAAACGTTTTCTTTAAGCATTCATTGTATGATCATTTAGCGAGCATCATATTAGCCAAAACAATCGCTTCGTTACTTTTCAAAAATCACACAAAATCATGTGGTCCTTCCGTTTTCTCGATTTGTGATAGCAAGTGCAAAAAAAATGAAAGTATTTGTACAAACTTAACAACTATGAAATCATAAAATAAATCGGTTAAAGGTTTTATAATTACTGTCTTTAAATTAGGAACAGCATGGAACCGATTCTCCTACGGTAGGGAAACCGTTTCAGACTTGGAGTTGACGGACGCGGGTGGTGGCGTTGGAAAGGTCCGGGTCTCCTGAGCACAGCTGTGATGCCGGAAATAGGGCCCGGGCCCCGAGGCCCCAGAAATAGGGTCCAAAATTTTGGGCTCGGCTCCCTTCTGTTTGCCTATTAAACATAGTTGTTGGACGCGGGTGGTACCGTTGGAAAGGTCCAGGTCCCGTGAGCACAGCGGTGATGTCAGATATCAGGCCCGAGCTCCGAGGCCCCAGAAATGGGGTCCCGAAATTTTGCGCTCGGGTTCCTTCTATTTGTCTATTGGAGTTGTTGGCCAATTGCTCCTAACGCCTGAGTGTTCCGCAACCCACCAGACAATACTGCTTCTCGGGATTACATAGTGAATCAGGATAAATTACACATTAAATTAAGAGCATGGAGCCGATTCTTCTAGGGAAACCGTTTTATGTATGGAGTTGTTGGACGCTGGTGGTGGCGTTGGAAAAGTACGGGTCCATTAACACAGCGGTAATGCCAGAAATCGGGCCTGGGTCCCGAAGGCCCAGAAATGGAATTCGGAAGTTTTGGGCTATGATTAAGAAAAGTAGTTGGTGAAACTGTTACACGTTTTTAGTTTTCAATTAAAACGTATTGCTTTGCTCAGCAATTATTTTATTTTTTAAACATTTAATGGATATTTATATCTTTCGAATTGCTGGTCTCTTTTTTCATATAGCTGAATTGATTGCTTTATCTCGCACAATCAGGTATTGAGTTTAAGCCAGAGCAAAGGTTTGTGACTCATCGCAAAACTTCGGGGCCCGTGCCTGATTTCTGACATCACCGCTGTGCTCATGGGACCCGGTCCTTTCCGTTACTTCCACCCGAGTCTAACAACTCCATGTTTAATAGGCTAATAGACGAGACCCGAACCCAAAATTTTGGGCCCCGTTTCTGAGGTTTCGGGGCCCGGGCCCGATTTCTAACACCACCGCTGTGCTCAGGGGACCCGGACCTTTCCAGTGCCACCACTCGCGTCCAACAACTCCATATCTAACACTGTTTCCCAGCGTAGGAGGATTTTCATGGAATTTTCTCCATGCTCCTTGAAAGGAACGTTCGTAACCGTATTCTCTTTATTCTTTGCTTAAATCTGCGTGTAAACTATGTAGGCTACTACTTTCGTTGGTTAATTTCTAGATCGGTACTAGGTTTAAATTGTAACATTGTGTTTACCTTCATTATTTTTAATTGAATATGGGGAAAGCACTGTTTGTGAGTAGTATCTGACGTTCAAAAGAGATGGGGATACGGTATTTGTCCGTACTTTTTGTTAGCGTGTAATTCTTTCCCGTGTGCCATTTGACATTAATTTCTGCCTTGGTAATTTATTCTCTTACGATCGTTGTGCTATATTAATTTTCAGTAGTGATACCATTAGTATATAAATTTTCCATTAATTACATTCGATTTGAGATAAGTTGTTCATTCAATGTGTTATTTAATGTGCAATTGCTTCGACGACTCACATGCCTGACATGAGAACGATTGCATAAACACAACAGAACAAACAATAGTTCATTTAAAAACGATACTTCTAAATGTGTTTTACTTATGAAAGTGGTATTATGGAACAAGATTTGTAGAGTGCGGAGGATAGTAGATTACTGAGGTTTTTTTTAACTTTATGACAATGAGATACAGTAGATACACGATACATTGCAATGTCGGAGAATATTTTCCGTTTTCGCAATAGTGAAGCCAAATTCTAAAGTATTGATTTTTTTTTGACAGACAGCTTTTCAGACCATTTGTACAGAGAAAACTGCATATTTTGAACACCAGAATAAATTTTTTGTGATATTACTTATACTACAATACAATATCCAAGCTTCTTTGGTTAGTTTGAGCTTTCGCGCAGTAGTTTTTGTTTAACAACCGTTTGCCAATTCCTGTTCCGCACTTTTATCACTGCAATTTTCGGATCATATATAGAAAACAGCGTTTGTGTAACTGGACTCAATTTTTCTTGAAGGCTTCAGTGAGTTTTCTTCAGTGTTCAAGCACTATTTCTTCCTTTGCTTAAATCGTTTTACTCATACACACAATAAGAGTAACACACATATCACGCAAACGGGTGCTTGATATTTGTTTATTTGTAGCATGTCTGGTGGCAAATATCTTTTTATATGTTGATTCCCAATTATTCGTGTTCACGTCAAAGATAGTGTCTCAAAGGCATGTGCGCTGAATGGATAATTGTTCCCATTCACTTCTTTTCATAACTTGAAACGTTTTCTTTCTTCCAATTATCAAAAACTTTATATCCCTTTTGTTATTCTGTAACAACAGAAATTTTGTCCTTTGGTTTTCATAGTTTTTTATGCTGACGGGTGTCGCTGCCAGTCTTAATTGAGGAAAGTCGTTCTTCCGTATCATGTGTACTTTCTTGCCGATGATTTCTATTGTTTTCACAGTTTAGTTTCCCAGTTACTACGTGAAATATACATTTCCATCTACGCCTAGAATACATTCAGTATTCAGTGAGCACATAGCAAGTGACTCATTGTAGTCGCTCATTACAGTGCCATTTCGTGAAGCATAGGTAATATTGCTTTCTTTAACCGGTATTTTGTTAAAACATTATATTGTTTTAGGATTTACAATATTTTTATATATTCCTTACCAGAATTTCAGGTTCGGATTCTACTCATATGCTATTTGTAAGAAAATAATCTTATAGCGCGTCTTCGAGACCTTTCAGTTTCGGTGTAGAATATTTACCATGTTTTGGTCAGGAATGTTCTTTCGCAACTTGGTATGTTAGCTTAGAGTAGTTGCTGCATTATTTGTTAGTATGGCAGGTTTCAAGAACTGGTTGTATGAAATGTGCGCTTGATATTGCTGTGTGGTAAATTTTTTCGCATTTATAGATTCTGGTAGAATAGTGTTTATATAAGGTTAATAATTCCAAATATCGTATTTTCAAGACATAACAACAAATTGAAATGTCATTAAACAATAACTTGCTAATCATTCTGTGAAATCAGAGGTGTTTTGCCATGTTTCTGAAAACTTTGCACATGTGCTTTTCAGCGTTGGTGGACAAACACAGTATGCATGGATTTTTCTTGGAGTTCTCCCGTTTCCTCCCACTTATTTCCATTTTCATCCATTCGGTTTGAGCCAAAGTTGCCTAAAGATCTTAAATAGAACTCAATTCAAATTCCATTCAGTCTTATTCGGGAGACTTCAGACATCTTGCTATCAAAGAAGTACATGTAGAAAGGTAACATTTTGCGCCTAACGTGACATTGTCACGAAAGTAACGATGTGTTTGATTTAATTATCATACGAGTAAGTTTCATAAAGAGTGAATAATTTCGTATCCGACATCACATGCGTTTTGAACATGCCCAACTACTCTTGAATATATCAGTGTACTCAATAGTTTACTGTTAATGCTGTTTTTAATATCACCACGGCAGAATTTGTACAATTGTGCAAACATTGTCAGCTACATGATGAATGTTTTAATAAAGAACGGTTAAGATGGATTCTGGTAAAATAATTATTATTTGTATTTAGGACTATTTTGTGTACGTGCGTACGTACTTTTTAACGTGAAATCAGCCAATGGTGGTTGCACGACCATTTTTCTTTTAACAAAAAAAGAAAATAGTTTTTATGCATGAGTTCCTCCATGTATATGAATGTTAGAAACATTTTTGTTTTAAACAATGATGCTCTTAATTTACCAGGATATCCATTTTTCAGTTTAGGATGTAAACATTCCTTAATATCTCGGCCGTTTATGGAAAGCCCAATATCTTTAAAAGTAAAACAGCCAGAGATCTGAAAGATAAACTTATTTTGTTCGTTTTTAAATAGACTTTTTATCAAGATATTTATTTAGTTACTTATGCAGCACTTGTCGGCCATTTCACATTGAAACATTATCAAGAATAAAACAAAAATATAATTAACAATATCTACAACAACGTCCAGATGACAAGTATATACAAATACAATTTATTTATCTAAGTTGTAAAGGTGCTCTCAGAGGGTAAAATATCAAATAAATGTAGGAGACAGTTCTACTTTCGAGTTATTCTATTCACAAGTGAGTGTTTACACAAATGGGCTACATTTCGTGTTGGTCGGGTAGGTTCGCGAAGGTTTATTTGTGATAATTTTCCATTAAATATGACTATTAACAATTTTGTGTAAGAAAAGATCACAAATGACGCAATGAACTCAGGGTTATTTTATATTCAATATTTTAATTATATCTTCATGGGAGAATGCGCGTAATTTAGGGACTCTGACTCGTACTATAGCAACAAAGAAATATATTTAGTTTTGTTCTGTCAATTTTGAAATAACTCTTAAAATT
The DNA here is from genome assembly GCA_022664845.1 of Lepisma saccharinum. Taxonomy (NCBI): domain Eukaryota; kingdom Metazoa; phylum Arthropoda; class Insecta; order Zygentoma; family Lepismatidae; genus Lepisma; species Lepisma saccharinum. Next base: position 22,707 of record JAGDQP010010268.1, read on the forward strand.
AGTTGACACTTTAAGATAATTTTTAGTCTTTTTATTTATATGAAGACTTGAATGTTAACATAAGGTTCCTATTTTTTATGCGGACAATTAACATATTTTAGTAAGTCCGTGTGGAAAAATTGTGCCTTAAAAATACTTTTTTCATCTAGGGCGAAAACATGGCCGCTTATTAAAAATTGCTGATATGCCTATATATGCTTAAAATTCTCGAATAGACCACCTGGACAAAGCTCTGAATCTACATGTGAAGAAATTCGTAAACGTACCTTACTTATTTGCTAGTATAAGAAGTTCAACTTGGAGATTTACCAACTAAGTCACGACATTTATGTAAACTTGACCACTTACTAACCATTACAAAATATGTAGGCTTAAAATCTCACTTCGAAAAAATCTGAAGCTTTGTGTGAAGAATGTCTTACATAAATTTCAAGTTTTAGACTTTATTAATTGACTCAAAGCGGGATATGTAATATTGCTAAACTGTATGTTATAGGCCTTGTTCAAAGGCATATTTCTAAGTAATTTTAGATGTCTCAGTGTAACTCAATAGAGAATGGCGAAGGGAGGGGATGTGGGAAGTAGCCCAGGGTCTTGTTTGAAGATAATATCGCGCGGAATAGCCTGGTGTGGTTGAGGAAAACTTCAGGTAGCATGACCTGAATTCGAACCCAGAACGTTCAGAATACAAAGACAACAATCAACAAGATATCCAAAATGATAGTGTGCTCTGGATATACTACTTGGAGTAATGTAATAACTAAATGCCACAAGTTTAGACACTTATAACTTTTAAAATAGACACTAATACCTTGAAACTAGGCACACAAAAATGAAGCACACTAACACACAAAAATAGGCACCCAAGAAAACCTTGCCGGTGCAGAACCTACACACTAAATTCGAAGAGCGGAATATTTCATCTTTTTAGAGCGGAAAGAGGGGCCATTCTTTTAGAGATGAATTTTCAATTAAAAAGAGTGGTTTTCCACCAAATGCTTTTCCTTTGGATAGAAAATGTTATCTTTCTAGTGTTATCTTCCGATACTTTTTGTATGAAATTTATTCTTCAAACTTGAAAGAGCGATTTCTCATCTCTTTAAAGTGGATGACAATGCATCATGGCACTAGTGAAGTTTGTTCTCCACTATTTGCTACCTTGAAGGTTATCGAGAAACAAAGTTCTACTTTGAAGCTAATCGCGTTTAGTTACAAATGTCAACAGAGGGCCTCTAAATTTTCTCAGTGACAAAAACATACCAGAAGGCGTCAGGAATAAGATATATACAAAAAAGAATGTTTCTCAGCCTGATGAGACGAAAGAGACCCTTTCGAGAGCGTTCTCGTTTAGTTGACCGCCTAGCCTAGAGGATAAAGCGTTGGTTCGCTGAAGGTAGCGAGTTCAAATCTCATTGAAGTCAAGTTTAAATCTTTTTCATACTTTTCTTCATTACTACTTATGAAAAAATACGCCCTTTTGCTTCTTTTTATATTCTGAATATTTTATTGCGTCGTTTTCACGTTGAAAAGATGAAAATTGTATGAATAGATGGAAACTCAGCTAAGAAATGATTATGCCTACGTTCCCATCGAAAAGAAATACCATAGGTGCAATCTTTTTTTGAGCGGAAATTTATCATCTTTTCTGCGTAGAAAATCCGTTCTAAAAGAGTGGTCCCTGTTCCCTCTCTTAAAACGTGAAATATTCTGCTCAAATCGAGCGGAATTCCGGTTTCTGAATTTAGTATGTATCTGGTGGTGGCTCTCAGAAGCACATGTCACAGTCGATGGTAGTTTCATGACTTAGAAATAATCCTCGTATATTGTATATATATAGAAATGGTTTTGATTGTAAACGGTAACCAGTGAAAATGAATTTTTCACGAAAATTGTTGGATTTCCGTGCATCTCTCTTTGAGTACATAGAACAAATGAAAAAAGAAAAAAAAATAGTGGTTTACGCTTAGGTATTCTGAGGATTACAATTTGTTTTTCTTGGTTTGTTCTTCTGTTCTTAATGATTTTTTTTTATTTTGCTCTTAAAGTACTATGTATTCGTGTTTCGTAATGTAGTTGCAATATTGATGGTATACTTTATGTTGAAATGTGCTCTTCTCATTTGTCTCCTATGTGACCGTATACTTACGGCGAAAGAAGTAGGATTCAGAAACATAAGTCGACGAAGTTAGAATTACATAACTGTTCTTAACTTAAATTTGAATTATTATGTCATACATTTGACTTCTGCTGGCATCTCAACGCAAGCGAAAATTCCGAAACAAATTATTAATGGCGTTTTAAGACAAGAGAATATTTATTGTCTGTAGTAACATGTTCTGAAGTTTTCGGTTCAAGTTTACAACAAATTCGAGATATTACGTCTAAGATATTCGATATTTCAAGCCAAATTAGGGTAGGTTAAAAAATCTCACCTATTAATTGAGATGGACCACTGTCTCATTGGGATAGACGTAAGTCGAAATTATCTTACTACTCATACAAATGTATTATATTTTATTTTAGCAGTATCTCGTACCAAATGCTACAAGTTCTTCTTCCTCTTTCTAAATCGAAGATTGAACATTAAAATCAAGATAGTGTACATTCTACAATAAAAAGCGAATCATTCGAATCTGGATTCTCTCAATAATTTGTGTATATATGCCGTGCAGATTATTGTAACCAGCATTCGAAATAATTTTATTTCCGAGTGGGTTATTTATAAGCAAACTAAAAATTTAATTTTAATGCAGTGAGATATATATATATATATATATATATATATATATATATATATATATACATTAGT